>PVKU01004601.1:0-59190 GCA_004027475.1 Anoura caudifer | reverse complement strand
GCTAAGCTGAACAGAAAGTGCTCTCTGGCTGAATTTTCCATAGTATGTTATTTACTGCAATCTTAATGTCTCTCTGTGTGTCATTTAAATTCTATTGTCACACTTGGCTAATCTCATTTCTAAATGTATTGATGGTACTAGACTTGCTGTCCTTCATTTCTCTCTTTTTCTTCACCTTTTTTCTGCATTCTGTTCTTTTTTTTTTCTGCTCCCGACTGCCCTGCTTCAAGGTGGCAAGCATGCTCGAGAGATGTTCTATATTCTACAGACAGCTTGTGGGCAGAACTGTTCAACAGAAGGTACCCTTAGTGCAAACACATTTGCTAAAATACAGCTATCCAATCTGCCTTTTACAGTTTTTTTAAGCAAATTAAATGACATCTTTCATAACTGCCTGTGACAGGCTGAAGTTCAGCCCACAGACTCCATACATGCCTCTAACGGCTATTGCATTACTTGGATCCAGTGACTCTTTTGTTTGAGATTTGATGGGGTTTGGATTTCGGGTGGGGGTTGTTTTGATTTATTTTTCTTTCTTTGCTTTTGTGGTATGTGGGCTTTCATTGTTTTGTTTTTATCTTGTTTTGTAGGTTAGTCTATTTAGCTGAGCCTTTTCCAATTGAGAACTAAATTAAAACATATCCCCACTTGTCTGCTTTGCAGCAGTAATGCCATTCCTAGACACACACACACACACACACACACACACACACACAAACTCACCAGGAAGAGTTTCCTGGCTGCTGTCCACAAAAGGAAGGGCAGGAAATGGAACCTAGATATATAGCCAGTGAGAGCTTCCCTCAAGAGCTCAATAGAAAAAGCAGATGGGAGCATGCAGGACAGACCTTGGGAGCCAACCTTTGAATTCCTTGAAAGCAAGCAAGCAAGCAAGCACACCAGGCTGCAAAAGGAGAGGGTAAAAAAAGCACTACTGCCCTCAAAAAACGGCAGGGAGAGGCGGTGGACAGGAAATAAATTCAGAACCAGGAAACATCACAGGCTGTTGCTAAGAGGGGAGAGGGGAGAGCGTGTGCCAACCCTGGATCTGACTCTGCTTGTGCTGGATCTGACTTCCCACGGTTCTCCATGAGAGGCGGGGAATCCAGATTGCTGGTCTGGGGGAATAATTTCCTTCCACATGTCACTGCCTGGAAAGGATGAGGAACCTGCCTCTCTTCCCAGGAATGGCTGGATCTGGGGAAAGCATTTAGAACATTCCACATCTGTTTTAGTGAGGCACAGAGAAAGGCTGCCCCATGACCCCCAATCAGACCTCAATAGAGGGTCCTCTGAAGTCCCGGAAAAAAGGGACTCATTTTATGGAATGATGGTAGAACTTCTTTGTTTTACTTAATTGGCATTAATCACAGCATTGCTGTACATGGCCATCCTCATTTCAGGCTTTCAACACCTTCATCTCTACTTAATGTATTTGAAATGGAACTTCCTCTGATCCATGAAAGATATCTCTGCTTCTGTATCTCCTCAGTAATTTTCAGCTCATTAAGTTATTATCTGCTGCAGCTTCTTTTCTCTTAGTGAAACAAAGGGTTGCATATATACATCTCCTGGTTGTCTGTGCTATCACCTTCAGTGATTCCTTCACTACCACCCCAAAAAAGTGCATTTCAGCGTCAACATGTGCCCTTGGTCCCGGGCCTCCAGGGGCATGTGTGATAGAAACTGACTTCTTCTAAATAGTCCATAGGAGAGTACAGTCAAAATTCGACCACCTACAGGGCTTCTTGTGTGCTGTCTTAATTGTGGGAGGAGCTGCCCCCTCCATCAGCCACCAGTTCATTTCCCTCCTTCCCTGACTGTCCAGTTTGCAAGCACCTCGACAGCCTGACAGCAGTGCTTCTGTCCCTTGCATGATCCATGCATGCAACTTCCTAACCCTCAGCAGATCCCACCACCTTCCCTACCCACACCCAGATATCCTTGCTTGTACCCCTCTTCAAAAACTCTGCAAGCACACCATTCTCTGATGCCCAGTCTGACCCCAGTTAGCCAAGTCAATTTTGCAATTCCTCAGCATTCCTGCTTGTGTGTGCATATGATTGCATATAGGTAAACATGCCTAGTAGTGTGGCATGTAATCTTACTTGCATGTTTTTATATTATTAGTAGTAGTGCTGCAGTGTATTTTCATTCATGTTTATCCTATCTCCATTCTTAAACCTTAAGTTCAATGCCTTTCTCTCCTCATCCCTTCCTTCTGCCAGTGCTTCTGCTGCAGTCTACCGAGGGTGCATGGAGTCTAACAATGGTGACCAATGGAGAAGGCCCAGGTAGCCAATGCTGCCTGAGACCAACTCAGAGGCAGTGTGACCTTCCATTGTATTCCCAGCCATATCAACCACTGCACCTCTAACAAAATGAGAATGCTCCAAGGTGAGAGGGGCACTTTACAAATGATAGCCCTCCCTGGAAGGAGTCCCTTTAGCCTGCTCCAAATATGTATCTGGGAATCATTATCAAAAACATGGTATCAGTTTTCTGTTTCTGCATCTTCGCATTTCTAAATGCTATACTCTCCCCACAGAATCCTCTCATTTTCAGTGGACTGAGTAGGTCTTTTAATCGAGACTGCAGGGCTGTCCCTCTGGTCTGTCATGCCTCCCTCACGGGGATCTCACTGGACATCTGGTAACATCTAGCCAAGCTTCTACAAATGAAACTCACTCAGCCAGAGGCCTAAACAGAACATGATTTTATTTCCACTCCCACATCTAGCCAACAACATTTTGCAACACCAATGCTATTTCACTGCAAAAGTAAAATCTTTTCCCCAGGTGCTAGTTGCTTTCAGTGTAGAATTGGTCTCTCTTCCACCAAATTTCCCTTTTGAAAATTCTTTCTAATCCAGCAGGTTTTTCTTCAGTCTGCCAACATCTTTTTCTTTCTCTACAAAAACTATTGTTTTCTTTATCATATTCAGATGTTTCATCGTCACTTTCAAGATTTCTTGCTTCTTTTTCCTTAACCATTGAAACTTTGCTCTCTTTCCTTTCTCCTTATCTAAGCATCCTCCCTGGCCAAGCTAACAATAGAAGGGAAATAGAGGGAACAGTGCTTCTCAATGGGTGAGAAACCTAGAAGTGCACTAGAGTTGAATGCTAAGAGTAGACACAAGGCATGGATCTGAAATGAGGTCTCAGGTTAAAGTGTAGGTCTCCCCTAGATAAATACTCTATGGCTCTTCCAATGGGAGTCAAGGCTCTCTTTATAAACCTAGTGCATTCAGACACTTATCCTGACACTCAGGGTTACAAAGAACAAATCTTGCCCTAGCACTTACAGCTTACAAATGCTGTAATTTGTGAATTCGCATTAAATGAGCACAAATAGTGTTTAAGCATGCTTTCCTCCCTGAGAGCATAGTCTCCTCATTTCCCTATTTACATATCAACCAAATACTTGTTTAACTGCATTTGTTTCCTCCCATCGTAATATGAATTCACAAAAACTGGATGGCCAGCATGATTTTCTTCCCAAGCCTGGACCTCCTGTACCAAGGATCTGCCAGTCGCTTCCTTGTGCCTCCAAAGAGACCTCTGCTTACAAGATGTTATACAACCAAACTCTCCTTAGGTTCCAGAAGTAGAAGCCCAACTTTTAACCCAGTTAAGAAAGCTGTTATTAAAAAGAAATGTAAAAAAAATCAGCTGTTCTGTGTTTAAACAGCCCAGTGCACAGCACGTTCCTTCTGTGTGTTAAAAGGAGAAAATGAAGGAAACAAAATTATCCCATAATCCTTTGTGTCCTTATGGCATATCTTCACACTTCTCAGGAGACTGTGATTTTAAGTTAGTAGCTCTATGATTTACATACTCTCTAATGTGCACACAATGAGACTCACCATTAGTCCCTAAATCTGTATCCCAATGCTAAATATTTGTATTGTAAAGACTACCATTATTACACACTTTAAAGAATTCCTCTTCACCCACAGCTTGATGGGTGATGTTGCCACCCACTTTTCCATCTTCATGCTTGACTTAGACTACAACATTTTTTGTAGAAAATAAACAACAATATCTTTGTTTACTTGCCTCACCAATGTACAGAGAGGGGAACGGCTGTTCTCTGAGGGTGTGAGCTAGGACATAGGCCCCGCTCTGCGGAAATACCTCTCTGCATTGCAGGTAGATAAAGACTGCCTGGATGCTCACTGTCACAGGCTTCTGCAGACGGCGGGTTCTCAGATGCTTCTGTCTCCTCTGCTAGGACCTGTCCTTCTTGAACCTTGTCCCCAGTGCCGCCCTCCCTTATGAGGGTTGGATCAAGTGGACAAGTTAAACTGGTTGGTAGCACTAGCAGCAGCCCTGTCCTCTAACTAGACCTTGGACACATCTGGGTCTTCTCTCATATTTCTTTGTTGCTCATATTTCTGAAATGCTCAAATGCTCATATTTCTTTATTGCCAAACTCTTACCCATCCCTTCTGAAAGAAGCCATGTCTGTGTACCATTTCTCATACAGCCGTCTCTCCATCAGGGTCACACTTGCTCAAAGTCATCCACTGGACTTCATACACATCATTTCTCCTGTTCTGCACTAGGTCCCTAATTTGATTCCAAACACGCATCTCTTCTCTCCATAGCAACAATAAAGACCATGGGAGCACACCTGAAGAGATTTTAGGAAAATAGTGAAAAGCCTAACCAGTGATTTCCATATTCATTGTTTTAAGAAAATGAACTTTAAATCTGATTCTAGAAGGTATTTTCCTTCCTACCACTGTTTCCTGACCTCCACCCCACATCTCCTGCCTTCCATGTAAATATCCTTTTCAGCCTGGGCTGTGCTTGCTTCATTCCAAGGCAGAAAAATTAGTCATGATCAAACCGTAACTGGTGCTTAGCATTTTCCCATAAGTTCTGTGTACATGCAGAACTTGAATGAACAGCTTGTGAGTGACTCCCTCAATTCATTGAGATTCAGCAGCTCAGTGTTTTGGAAGCTTCTCACATAACACTTCCCCCTTGGTAACTAGTAGATTTCGGGTAGTGTTTTTATAATTACATGGCGAGTGGGATGGAATCATATGCTAGGGAGGGAGCTGGAAGCTTCTCTAAAGGGGAAGCAGTGTGATATTCACCATTGGAGCTCATCATGGAGAGATGGTGGTGCTTTGTGCCCTTCTTTAGAGAAAAAATTGACTGAACTGTGGCCCAACACCTGCTGCCCAGCAATTCAAGCAGTAGCTGCTACCTCAAAGTGTTTCCATTCTTGTCCCATTTTTAAAAGCTTTTTAGGACATTCCAACTTGCTATGTTTAAGTTTAGAATCCAATAGAAGTCCAAGATGCCTCTTCTGCTCTTTGTTTACCTTATTACACCTGTCCTGGCAGAAAACAGTGACAGAGAAATGTCCCTGACATGAGTTATCTGTTATGTGGGCTGTTCACAACCTTGCTTTAACCATCTCTGCCGTGCACCCCCGCAGCAACGCTCAGGCTGTGACTTTTCTAATTTCCCACTTTGTTGAAACTCAGACCAGCTTGGCGGTGTCCTCCCTTTTTCCACCTTTTGTTTAGCCTAACGCTGCTGCAGCAGCACACTCTGGCTTTGCATGTTGTGTTACTGGCTCTGAGGAAGCACACCTTGTTTAAACGGAATGCTGCTTGTGTAAAGGGACTCCTTTCATTTGATAATCTCACCCCAGATGAATTGGACATGGTTTCCTATGAAATGAAATCACCTTTCAGGCTAAAAGGGAGCCTGAAAAATGAGCCCTGGGGGAGAGACATGGAGTTGTTTATGAAATGGGATGCTTAAGTGGTAGGTTATTAAATTGTGTGAGGGTTGATGGTGAACTGCTGGTCTAGATTCTGTGTCCCCTGTCAGAAGTTCATTTTAAAACACTGGGAAGATTTCAGGAACCTTGTTGTAAATGGATTCTTGGTTTCACTAGGAGCAAATGCCCTGGAAGCAATCATCCGTGGCTGTTAGCCATACCGATGGACTGAGAGATACTCCACAGGCTCTCTCAAGCGCTCCCAATCTGCTTTCTACTTGTCCATCTCCCTGACCCCTTCAGAGGTTTCTGTTCTAGAGTATTTGAAACAGTAAATGAAGGAGACACAAAAATATACACACACAGGAAGAGAGAACTATAAAAACTGGCAGCCCTAACAGTAGCCAGAAATACTATCTGATATGAAAAATAAGTAGTAATAAAGGATATAATCCATATGCCATATGTAAAATATGTCAGTTTTATGCCACTAAGCACATGAAATGATGATGTGTTTCTGCATGGGGCCCCGAGGACAACGTGAGCCTCAGGCAGCTGAGGGAGAACATGCAGGATTGCCCCCATTTAAACAGTTGCTGAATTAAAATAGGTACTTTAATATATTTTATTTCATCAAAACAAAAGATAAAAAAGAAACAGTAACTGAAACCAGAAAATCTTTACTTGCATGTTCTCTAAACCAAAGTCTTATAATTTGTATGATTTCTATTTTGCCTTAATCTACAAATTTTCACCTTCTAAAATAATTGATGTTGAAAAGTGACCTCTTTTCCCATCCACCCCTGCAAAAGTAATCAGTGCCCTCAGATTTAAGAAAGTATAGTAGTTCCTCCTTATCCTTGGGGGACGTGTTCTGAGACCCCCAGTGGATGCCTGAAACTGCAGATAGCACCATACCCTACACATACATGCCTATGAGATAGCTTTATTTATAAATTAAGCATAATAAGAGATTCACAATAATAATTAATAATAAAATAGAACAATGATAACAATATATGGTAATAAAAGTTATGTGAATGTGGCCTTTCTCTCCCCAGTAATTTTTGTTTTTCAGTCCAAACCTCATCCTAAATCTGGGTAAGCTGCCCTCACTTACAATAAATGGTGTGGTGTCACTCATTTCAGGGGTCCCTTGCTGACATCTTCGTGTAAGCCCAATACTTTCTGGCACAAAACAAAGCTGTCAGTGGGAACATGTTTCTGTGCATGCCTTCCACCACAAATCTAATAATGCCTTTTCCACCTCAGCTAAGCACTTACCATACATTGTGACCAGGACCTTTGCAGCTTGAAGTGCAATAGCATAACTAGCTCAAATTTTTTGTTCCTTCTTCACAGTTTCACAAATATAAAATTCACTCTTGGAACTTCTGGCATAGAGGCATAGGTAGATATGCTTTGCTTCCTTGCACAACCAAAAGAATGATAACAACCAATTTAAAAACAAAAAACAACCAGATCTGCCAAAGAGAAAATCTACCTCTGGGAAAATCGAACTGTATGGAAGTCCGACAGCCAAGGAATTAAAGAAACATTCATCTAGACGGGTAGGAGGGGCAGAGAGATGAAGCCAGGGCAGCAAGGATGTGTGACAAGGCACAGGCTTGTGGACCAGGATATCCCACATTTGTGTGTGGATAAGCTGGAAGAAACAACTGGGGAGGGAGACAGACCGCACAGCCCAGGGTTCCAGCGCAGGAAACTAAAGTGTCAAAAACCTCTGTGGGAGTTGTGGCAATGGCAGAAACTCCCACTTGAACAGAAGAGTCTGTTGGAGGGGCTCATGGGATCCTAGAACATACACAAGCCCACCCACCTTGGAATCAGCACCTAAAAGGGCGCAATCTGCTTGTGGAAAGTGAGGGAAGTAACTCAAAGCAGAGCGAGAGCCAAGCAAGTGGCATTGTTCCCTCTCTGACCCCTCCCCCACATACAGTGCCACAACACAGCCAAGTGAGTTGACTCGTCCTGGTGAATACCTAAGGCTGTGCCCCTTACAATATAACAGGTATGCTGAGACAAAGAAATATGACCCAAATGAAAGAACAGATCAAAAATCCAGAAAAAGAAGTAAATGACGAGGAGATAGACAACCTACCAGATACAGAGTTCAGAACACTGGTAATCAGGATGATCACAGAAATGATTGAGTATGGTCTCAAAATAAAGAAAGAGGTAAAAGCTATACAAAGTAAAATAAGGCAGAATATACAGGGAACCAACAGTGACAGGAAGAAGGAAACTGGGACTCAAATCAGTGACTTGGATCAAAAGGAAGAAATAAACATTCAACTGCAACAGAATGAAGAAACAAGAATTTTAAAAAATGAGGAAAAGCTTAGGAACCTCTGGGAAAACTTTCAATATTCCAACATCTGAATCATAGGGGTGCCAGAGGAGAAGAGGAACAGCAAGAAATTGAAAACTTATTTGAACAAATAATGAAGGAAAACTTCCCCAATGTGGTGAAGGAAATAGATATGCAAGTCCAGGAAGAACAGATTGTCTCAAAGTTGTATCCAAGAAGAAACACAAGAAGACACAATATAATTAAATTACCCAAGATTAAAGATAAAGAGTGAATCTTAAAAGTAGCAAGAAGAATGAAGACAGTTACCTACAAAGGAATTCCCATGACTATCAGCTGATTTCTCAAAAGAAAGCTGGAAAGAAGGGGCTGGGGAGAAGTATTCAAAGTCATGAAAGTCAAGGACCTATATCCAAGATTACTCTATCCAGCAAAGCTGTCATTAAGAATGGAAGAACAGATAAAGTGCTTCCTAGATAAGGACAAGTTAAAGGAGTTCATCATCACCAAGCCCTTATTATATGAAATGTTAAAGGGACTTATCTATGAAAGAGAAGAAGATCAAAACGGTGAGCAGTAAAATGAAAACAAACCCAAACTATCAATAACCAAACCTAAAAAACAAAAACAAAAACAAACTAAGCAAAGGACTAGTACAGGAACAGAATCATAGAAATGGAGACCGTATGAAGGGTTATCGGCAGGGAGGGGGTCGGAGGAAGATGGGAGAAAAGGTACAGGGAATAAGAAGCATAATTGTTAGTCACAAAATAGATGGTGGGGTGGGGGGTTGTTAAGAGTAGAATAGGAAGTGGAGAACCCAAACAGCTTATATGTCTGACCCACGGACATGAACTAAGAGGGGATGGGAATGCTGAAGCTCGGAGGGGTGGCACAGGGCAGAGCGAGATAAAGGAGAGAAAAAAATGGGACAGGTGTAATCAGCATAATCATGCTGCTGATCAGCTGGGACAGCATAATCAATAAAATATACTAAAAAAGAAAGAAAGAAAAGAAAATTCACTCTTATCACGGATAATAGCATCCTTCTTAAGTCAAGAACTTTTACCCTTCTGCTGAAATAAAGAACCTTTCTGCTTTTGTTTGGTGTATTCAAATTGCCAGTATCACTAGCCTTATGTTTTGGGGCCATTATTAAGTCAAATAAGCATGACTTGAGCGCAAGTTACAGGCATACAAGAGATAACCAAGCTGGCTACTAAGTGACTAAGGGACAGGACGAAGGGATGGCTGATGCCTCAGGCAGGATGGAGCTAGGCAGCTGGAGATTTAATCACACTAAAATGACATGCAATTTAAAACTTATGAATTGTTTATTTCTGAAATTTTTCATTTAATATTTTCAAATCACAGTTTCAAATTAAACTGGAGATAAGGGAGGGCTACTGTAAACAGCTTGGTTAGCAAAACATTATAAAACTGATTTAAATGTGATTTAAAACATGATTTCATACCCACCAGAGATGTCTTAAGAAGTTGCATTCTCATCTTTTATTTTTACACAGGTTCAAGATTTTATGTTCTTTCTTTGAAAGTTTTTTTTTTTTCCAGAAGGTACCACTTAATAGCAAATCATGTTCTTTTGCTCATTAAGATGGTTATTCAAGACACTTGAATCAGCCTTACATTTGATTTCATGGTGTTATCAACATGAAACATTCCCCTTGAAAAAGACATGGTGACCTACAGCTTGCTTCCCTTTTCAGTCTAGATTTCCTCTCTTTTCTCCTTACCCTGTTCTTCAAAGGATCTTTTTTTAGAATTAATAATTCTCAGTAAATCAGCTAAAGTTGGATGATGAGTCTTTTTTTAGATGAAATTTTTGAAAAATATATCATCTCCAAGCAATTCTCTGATACCCCTGTATCTGCATAACTTTAATTAAATGTCAAGGGCAATTATGTTCTCTAGAGCAATTATATAATCTTAAGTGTATATGACAGCTGCAAGCAATAAGTATTTGAAATATGTATGACCAGTTTTTTTAAAATAACTATACTACAGTAGTCCCCCCCTTAACCATCATTTCACTTTCTGTGATTTCAGTTCCTGCAGTCAACCTTGGTCCAAAAATACCTATGTCATTCACTTCATGTAGGCATCACATCGTCTCACTTCATCACAAGAAGAAGGGCAAGTAGAGTATAAGATATTTTAGAGAGACCACATTCACATAACTCTATTATAAAATATTTATTGTTATAATTGTTCTATTTTATTATTAGTTAAAGTTAATCTTTTAACTGTGCCTAATTTATCAATTAAATTTTATTATAGGTATCCATGTATAGGAAAAAACATGATGTACTCAGAGTTCAGTACTGTCCTGGGTTTCAGGCATCTAGTAGGAGTCACTCCTTGTTCCCTCTGGATAAGACGGGACCAGTGGATTTATTTTGTGTCATTGTATCGAATTCTAGTAGTTCAAGTAAAATTCTCCTTTCCCTTAACTCATTTCCTCATTTGTAATTGTGATATCATAAAAATGTCATATAGTATTTTTTATTGATCAGCAAAATGGAATGGAAAGAATGGTGACTGTAAAAGAAGCCAAGATTTCATTTCTAAAATAGGAAATACAGTAAATGCATTGCCCTGTGTGCTGTAGCTAAATAAAGCTACTGTCCAAGAACAAAATTAATTGACATCATAAAATTTCAGACAAAAACAAATAGAGCTGGTGAACATATACTGATATTTAACTAAAATTATTCCAGCATATAAAAAGTATAAACCATTATCTTCTCTTTCCCCCTAAAAAAGATTTATTTTGGAATGATCATAAAGCATACTTTGGTTCACAGGGATGGGAACATCTATAATAGTTTTAATAAAGTCACTGTTGTCATAAGCACATCATTCACACACTGCGGATTATACCTGGTTCGGCGGGGGGAAATAAAGCTTTCTTAACTTTTACGCTAATTGTTTTATAAGTTGATGTACATAAACTGATGTTTTCAACTTCTTCCAGATTTCATTTTGTAAATCACCCATAGGCTTTCTACTTTAGGGAGAGAAAAACAATTCACATTGTCAAAGTGGCAAAAAACATATCTATAAATATCGCAACTTGCAGATATAAAATTTTTAATATGAAATTCATTTTCTGCTTTTTCTTATTTTCCAGTATTTATCATTTTATTTTTGAAATCTAATTGAGGGACTCCGAACTCTACTAACCAAATGTTTGCCATCAATCCTGGAATAGATTTAAGAGTGTCTACTCATTTTTGTTCATCATAATTGGGCTACTTACTTATTTAGATTTCAATCTACTTTGGAAAAGCAAAAGGACGTACAAATTCCTAGCACTGAAGCCACAGGGGTTGATGGGCCTTTAACTTTCTAAGTGTTTTATGGAGCCAGTTTATGGAAGCACTACTCTAACATCAATGCTGAGATTGTCTTTGCAATACGTTATTTTGGGGTGACATTTGTTATGCATTGTACAGGCTGTGTTTTAAAATATGAATTAAGTTAGAAATAAAGAGGTCTCATTTAGTGTGTACAAAATAGAGACATAAGGGTGCCTGTGCTTCAATACATGTAATAACTTCTCAGATATGCTAATTTTATGTTTTTGTGAAATCATTAGGGGGGAATTTTGACAGCTCTTTTGATGCAGAGAAGGGTGTTGGGACCATTGTCATTGCAAAACCTTTGGATGCAGAGCAGAGGTCCATTTATAATATGAGTGTGGAAGTCACCGATGGGACAAATGTTGCTGTCGCTCAGGTAAGTTGATCTCTGACAACAAAGTCCTCTTTTGTTGAATTTACAAAGAGAAGAACATCTATTTGCCTGAGTTAAAACATCATGATATTCTTCACCTCCTCATTTGTTAGCCACAATAAGTTAGAGCTACAGAATACCTGAGTCCACATTCATTTTATAAACTATGATCAGATGAGTGCTACAGCTAAGGACACACAGCATTAATAAAAAACAAGGCCTGAAACCTCAGTGCCTGACTCCCCTCTCCTGCAGCTTGTGTGTCAGGGGGTCTGTATCCTGGCCGCACTGTGGGATCTCCTGGTTGGGGTCACTGGTGAGAGTTAAAACCACCGAAGCCTGTGCCCCACTCCCAGGGATTCTACAGAGTTCTAACATGCAGCCAGGGTCAAGGACCACTGCTTACACTCTGCTACTTGAGTGCTTGCGGGAGGACATGGAAGCCAGGAGGAAGAGAAAAATCTCTAGGTGAGACCAACACAATGTTAGATATCAATGTGGGGCAGATTTACCTTAAATATGCGAAAATGTTTTGTTTTTATATATTTTTAATTGATTATTTTTAGAGAGAGGAAGGGGGAGGGGGAGAGAGAGAAAGCATCGATTTCTTGTTGCACTTATTTATGCATCCATTGGTTGGTTTAGGTATGTGCTCTGAGCAGAGATTTAATGGTCAGGTTTTGTTTTATATTTTAGCCTCAGAGACCTAGGCAAATTATATAGCCACCCTACCTAAACCTGTACTGTTTCAGAATATTTTCAAGACATTGGGAAAGGGCACCGTGGTTGAGATCCTACAGGAATTATATAATCTAAAAGAAAGCCCCAAACCCTAATATAAAATAACCCACTTGCAGTATTGCTAAATCTTTAGCGCTAATTCATTCAAATAGGAATTTCAATTAGGCTTTTTAAATTAGCCATGTCTTGGCATACCGAATCTCAAGTTTTTAGCACTACTTAAAAATGCAAGACATATTTGAGTAAAATACAAATAAAGCCATATAAAAAGTATGGAACCATATTTAGTTCCATACTTTCCTCCAGGATTTTAGAATAATTACATTAAATGGTAATTCAGTGGGCTCAGAATGTTATAGAAATACATTAAATATTTTTAGAATAAATGAATGAATAGTAGATACTGTATATTCAACAGGACCTATATGGCAGGAATGCTGGATCCAAAACACAAAACTGATTCATGATAACCAAAAAAAAATTATCAGTGAAACTTTTATTTTGGAATTTCATTAGGACCCAAATGAGAAATCATTTCACAGCATTTATTTCACAAATATTTCTTGAGTTCATACCATGTGCTAGGAGCTGCACTAGATGTCTGAGGTCATAGTGATTCAGAATTTTAAAACCAGATGACTGATGTACACCCACTTTTAAAAATTAATATGGAACTTCCGGCCAAGATGGAGGCATAGGTGGATACACTGTGCCTCCTTGCACAACCAAAAGAAGTATGACAACAATTTAAAAACAAAAAACAACAAGAACTGACAGAAAATCGGACTATATGGAAGTCTGACAACCAAGGAGTTAAAGAAGACACATCCATCCAGACCAGTAGAAGGAGCAGAGTCCGGCAGCTGGGGCATAGAGGACTGGCGGCAAGGTGGCGCCTGGTAGAGTAAGTGGTCCCACATTCACGTGCAGATAAATCAGGTGAAATTGTGGAGCTGGACGGACTGCACAACCCAGGGCCCAAGCTCAGGGAAATAAAGCCTCAAAACACCAATTGAAAACACTTGTAGGGGTTGAAGTGGCAGTGGGAGAAACTCCCAGCCTCACAGGAGAGTTTGTTGGAGAGACCCACAGGGTCCTAGAATGTACACAAGCCCACCCACATGGGAATCAGCACCAGAAGGGCCCAATTTGTTTGTGGGAAGCAGGGGAAGTGACTGAAATCCAGCAGAGAGTGGAACAAGTGCCATTGTTCCCTCTCAGACCCCTCCCCCACATACAGTGTCACCACGGAGACGTGGTTTGCCCCGCACTGGTGAACACCTAAGGCTCCACCCCTTATACCTTAGACCTAACAGGCATGTCAAGACAAAAAAAAAATGAGCCAAAGGAAAGAACAGATCAAAGCTCCAGAAAAAATACAACTAAGTGACCAAGTGATAGCCAACCTATCAGATATGCAGTTCAAAACATTGGTAATCAGGATGCTCACAGAACTGGTTGAATTTGGTCACAAATTAGATGAAAAAATGAAGGCTATGCTAAGGAAAATAAAGGAAAATAAATGTACAGGGAACCAATAATGATGGGAGGGAAACTGGGACTCAAATCAACGGTGTGGACTAGGAAGAAAGAAACATCCAATCAGAAAAGAATGAAGAAACAAGAATTCAAAAAAATGAGGAGACACTTAGGAACCTCCAGGACATCTTTAAACGTTCCAACATCGAAATTATAGGGGTACCAAAAGGAGAAGAGGAAGAGCAACAAGTGGAAAAGTTAGTTGAACAAATAATAAAGGAGAACCTGCCCAGTCTGGCAAAGGAAATAGACTTCCAGGAAGTCCAGGAAGCTCAGAGAGTCCCAAAAAAGTTGGACCCAAGGAGGAACACACCAAGGCACATCAAAATTACATTCACTAAGATTAAAATGAAGGAGAGAATCCTAGAAGCAGCAAGAGAAAAGGAGACTGTTACCTACAAGGGAGTTCCCTTCAGACTGTCAACTGATTCCTCAAAAGAGACCTTACAGGCAAGGAGGGACTGGAAAGAAGTATTCCAAGTCATGAAAGGCAAGGTCCTACATCCAAGATTGCTCTATCCAGCAAAGCTTTCATTTAAAATGGAAGGGCAGATAAAGCGCTTCTCAGATAAGGTCAAGTTAAAGGAATTCATCATCACCAAGCACTTATTATGTGAAATGTTAAAGGGATTTATCTAAGAAAAAGAAGAAAAAAATATGTACAGTAAAATGACCTCAAACTCACAATTATTAATAACCACACCTAAAACAAAAACAAAAGCAAACTAAGCAGACATCTAGAACAGGAACAGAACCACAGAAATGGAGATCACATGGAGGGTAATCAACAGGGGAGTGGGAGGAGGAGAGAGGGGGAAAAGGTACAGAGAATAAGTAGCATAGAAGATAGGTAGAAAATAGGGGGAGGGTAAGAATAGTATGGAAAAAATAGAAGCCAAAGAACTTATATGTATGACACATGGACATGAACTAAAGGGGAGAATGTGGGTGGGAGGAGGTGTGCAGGGTGGAGGGGAGTCAAGGGGGGGAAATGGGATAACAGTTATAGCATAATCAATAAAATATATTAAAAAATTAATGTGGAAGGATTACAAGAATTTGAATGTACACATTATTTGAGCCCCAATTTCATTGATTTTATTTCAGACTTATTTCCAGAGTAGTTGGGAAGGAGTTAGAGAAATGGGGTGAACTAGAAGCTTCCTCTTAGCAAGGCCAAGCTAAGCAGGTTAATAACAGGTATCAAGAGATTTCCTTGTCAAAAACTTCTGTCATTCTGTGTCTCGAGGGTCATGACCCTCTCAAGAAGTGAGAACTAACAGTTTCCAAAGCATAAACTTGTATGTCATTATTACTACCATCAAAAAACCATTACTCTGTCCATGGGGTTGCGTTGGGCCTGGACACCCCACCAGCCCCTGCCAGTCCAGGCCCCTGCTCGAATCTGCCACAGCTCATCCGGCAGCAGTGACTGCAGCAGTTCTATGAATCAGTCAAAGCTCTCAGTGTCAAGGGCATTTTACAGAAGGCTGTCTGGGGAAAAAAAGTATCCTAGGTTTCTTTTAGAAACCTCTGAAGTCTGCTCCAACCCATGACCCTAATGATTCTACCATCAGACACCCTTCACCATGTAACTAAATAAATGTCCTGTAGCCCCAAAACACCTGTTCAATTTTCCTTTGGGAATTTTTCTCTACCTTGTTCATTAGGAACCATAAAACATGGTATGACACAAGTTTCAATCAGCCGTAAACAACATGTGGAAGTTGACTTCACCAATGTCAAATAAATCTGAGCCTTGGGGATCTCTGTCCAC
Source organism: Anoura caudifer (assembly GCA_004027475.1). Classification (NCBI taxonomy): domain Eukaryota; kingdom Metazoa; phylum Chordata; class Mammalia; order Chiroptera; family Phyllostomidae; genus Anoura; species Anoura caudifer. The sequence continues at coordinate 43,300 of PVKU01004601.1, read as the reverse complement.
ACAAAAACTCTTCCTTCATCTTCAGTTTTGCCTGTTCTCCCAACACATAGGAGTTTTGTGCCTCTGAGCTAGAATATCTGGTGGTGAATAAACATCCTTTTCCTTACCGAGATTCCCTTGCTTGAGTACAGGATGTAAGAAGGTCCTGTGGAATTCAAGTTATAAAGATGAAGATGTACTAAATGGAAGAACAAAGCATCCCAACATATACAAAAACCTGGCAAGATGGACAAGAGCCTCTGCATAAAATAATTGACTTTATGAAGGACATTATTGTACTTATATACCATTGCAGAGTATTTGACGACATGGGCTTTGTGGTGATAAATCCATGTTCCCATCCCAACTCTGTCACTTCATAGCTACATCCCCTCCAGCAGGTACAGGTCACTTAATTTCTCTGCACTGTAGTCCTTTCATCTATAAAATGGGCATAATAACATCTGCATCATTAGAATTGCCAAGGGTTACATGAATTTATATATATAGAATATTAGCATGAGGTCTAAACATGGTAAGTTCTCAACAAATATTAGCTACTGCTGCTATTATTATTGTCATCACTTTGCCTCTGAGAGCATTTTTATTATGGGGACTGTGTCCCAGGCTGTTGTGAGAAATGACTGAGAGCCTGAGATGGTGCTCTGGGGAAAGGAATGATCCAGTGCCTCATCCCAGGCTTTTAATGGAGGGCTATTCTGAACATTGTCTAACTTGTCCTGGGGTGGAAAGAGCAAAATGATCCCTTAAGGCGTCCTCAGTGCAGATCAAAACAGGTAGAATTTGTGAAGGACTCTAAGCACACCAGAGGTATATTCATGGGCTTTTCCCAGTTCCTGATGCTTCCTCCCAGGATGGTCAGCTTTGATGGCTCTTTGACAGCCTTCCCTTTGCCTAAAACCAGCCAGCATTGTTGAGTGTTTTCTATGTTCCAAGAATTATCCCAATGTTTTAAAAACTTACTCCCAATTTCTTACTTATTCCCAATGTATAATGTCAGGGAATGGTAGCAAATCATTCATGACTGGCACCAAAAATAGCATTGCTCTAGACCAAAAAATGAATAACATGGAATGAAAAGATTTAAAAGCAGCACCCTGGTTCCAGCCACATTCCTTCTGGTCGAGACCCATATCCGACCTGCAAATCCTGTTGCCCCAGGAAGCCAGTACAAATCAGAACCCAGTTGTGCAAACAAATGAAACTCTCCAAGATAGTTTGAGGTCCTGTGAGTTGCTTGAAGCCCATGACATTGTTTATAAAGGTTGGTGTGTATGTATTTCTTTATAGAGTGTAGATCCTTGGTATTCATCAGGTGTTCAGATGGGTATGTGGCCTAAAAATGGTTAAGATAATGTAACTCTTCAATGCTTTTTCAGTACTCAGAAACTCCAACTGAAAATTTTAATATGCAACCACCCACACTTCTGGAAACACACACACCTGACGGGATTGCTGGTTTTATAAAGCCTCCCTACTCTGGGGAGCAGACTGGCTGTTTCCATGGTGTTTGAAAGCACTGTTTGTCTAAGTTAAGAAAGAGACTAAGTTTGTCTACCGAATCCCTGGATAGCAAACAAGAGGTTAACTCCCTTTAAGAAATTAGAGAGAGGAGGAGGGAGGGAGGAAATAAGGGAGGAAGGAAGGAAGGAAGGAAGGAAGGAAGGAAGGAAGGAAGGAAGGAAGGAAGGAAGGAGAAAAGAGTGAGTCTTTTGGGGGAAAAAATATCGCTCTTCTTTAGTGTTGTAGAACTATTCCCCACTTTGATTTTCAACAAGGCCAGAGATTAGCACGAGGGTCTAGCTTAGAAGGGAAGGATGAAAGGGTTGATGGAGGTGGTCCAGTCTGGTTAGAGAAAAGGTGTAAAACCAGAGGCCCAGAAAGAGCAGGAATAATAAGAAGCCAAGGAAGGTGAGGTTACTGTTCAAACATATGGAGTACTCTGCATCTCTTGTAAGAGGGATTCTCCCTTAGGGCCCAGAGTATGGTCTCTACATACCATTTTCCATGGAAAGGAACCAGGGTTTCCTATAGAAATAGCTGGTTCCAGGTTTGGGACAGGATTATGGGCATCTTTACTGGCAAAAGAGACTAGTGGAATCATGTTAAAAGGTGACAAGAAACAACTTAAACTGCCTTCCACTAATCAAAGATAGGATATTTTGAACATCTAAAAGGTAATGATTATAATTGACTGAAACACATAAAATGGATGATTTTTAAAATCCAAGTGTTTACATTATATTAAAAACAAACTCATTGAACTCTCACAATTGTTTTATAAAGCAGGTACAATTTGCAGTAGTCAGAGTGCCCTTCCACCACCCTCCCAAAGATGCCTATGCCCTAATCTTCAGAATTTGTGAATATGTTATGTTACATCACAAAAAGGACTTTGAAGATACAACTAAAGTGACAAATCTTAAGATAGAATACCCTGAATTATCCAGATGGGCCCAATCTAATCACAAGAGCTGCTAAGCAGATGGCTTTCTCCAGCTGAAGTCAGAAGAGATGCAGCTGCAGTGACAGGGGCAGAGTTTCCTACTGTGAGAGTATTTGAATCACCACCACTAGTTTGAGCATGCAGAGGGCAGCATGACAAGGGACACAGGCAGCCTAGGGGGCTGAGAGACACTTCCGCTGACAGCCAGCAACGAAACAGGGGTCTCAGTCCTCCAACTGGAGGAACTGGATTCAGACGAATTGGAGCTGATTCATCCCCAGGGCTTCCACAAATGAGCACATCCCTGCAAACCCCTGATTTTAGCTTTGTGAGAGATTCTAAGTAGAGAATCCAGTTGAGCCATACCATACAAGTTTCTGATCATCAGAACCAGGAGCTAACAAATGTGTGTTGTTTTAAACAGCTAAATTTGTGGTAATTTGTTATGTTAGAAATAAGAAACTAGATGTAAGAAACTCCAAATCTTGAAGAATTTTCATGTTTATTTGAGCCAAACTGATGACATAGGCAAGGAAGAAAGATCTCAAATGCTCTGGAGAATGGTAGCATATTATATACATTAAAATCAAAGAAGACATAAAGAAAGTGCATGAAACCCATTGGTGGTAGATAAAAGGGGTGGGAGAAAGCAAAGCAGGAAAATCTCTAGGATTGGTTAAAAGGCAAAATGGAGAAACATATACTTTTACATTGGTGGGTACAGGATAGTTAATAATAAACATTAACAGCATATACAGGCAGTAGGCAGGGAGGAAGATAAAGAGTGGGGGGTTCAGTGGTCTTGTGCTCTCATACCAGCAGTTATGCCTTCCAGAAGTCTGGAAAAGAAAATTACTCTGACATTTCAAAGGTATGTTATCCTGGATGCATAAGAACAATGGACAGAGCTCACTTGAATAAACATTGACCTAAGGAAGCTATAGGCCTGGGACATGACTACCTACTCTGACCTGCCCAGTTAGGAATTTGTGATCCGACCACACTATGTGGTTACTTTCATTCACTGATCTTGTCAGGCCTGCCATGTGTCCCCTGTGAGCTTGTCAGGTTTATTGCATTGCCATTTTTTATTCACAAAACTGATCCTCTATTGTTATGCCCACTTTATAGGCAAAACAATTAAGGCAAAGCATGTTAAGTAATTAAGTAGATCAGAGCTCAGATCCAGGCAGTTGAATTCCAGAGCCTGGTTTCTGAACCAGTAGGGGCACTGGTTCAGAGGGGGCACTGAGCTGCTCCCTCTTTTTCAAACTATATTTTATTGATTATAATGTTCCAGTTGTCCCATTTTCCCCTTTGTTCCCCCCTCAACCCACACCATCCCCACTCCCTCAGGCAATCCCTTATCATTGCTCATGCCCATGGGTCATGTATCTAAGTTCTTTGGCTACTCCATTTCCTATACTGTACTTTACATCCCCATAGCTATTCTGTAACTACCTATTTGTACTTCTTAATCACCCATTCTCCAACACCCTGTCTCATCTCTTAACCAAAACACTCTCTGTATCTGTGATTCTGTCTCTGTTCTTGTTTACTTTGTTTTTTAAATTCAACTATTGATATGTATTTATTGCCATTTTATTGTTCATAGTTTTGATCTTCTTTTTCTTAAAAAAGTCCCTTTAACATTTTATACAATAATGGTTTGGTGATGTTAAACTCCTTTAGTTTTTTCTTGTCTGGGAAGCTCTTCATCTGCCCTTCAATTCTAAATGATATCTTTGCTAGGTAGAGCAATCTTGGCTGTAAGTCCTGTTTTAAATAACTCGGAATACTTCTTGCCAATCCCTTCTAGCCTGCAAAGTTTCTTTTAAGAATCAGCTGACAGTCTTATGGGAACTCTCCTGTAGGTAACTAACTGCTTTTCTCTTGTTGCTTTTAAGGTTTTCTCTATCTTTAACCTTTGGCATTTTAATTCTGATGTGTCTTGGAGTGGGCCTCTTTGCATCTGTCTCATCTGGGACTCTGTGCTTACTGGACTTGCATGTCTATTTTTTTCACCAAATTGGGGAAGTTTTCTTTCATTAGGTTTTCAAATAGATATCCAATTTCTTGCTCTTTCTCTCTCCTTCTGGCACCGCTATGACACAAATGTTGGAATGCTTGAAGTTGTTCCATAGGCTGCTCACACTGTCCTTGTTTTTTTTTTTTTTTTTGGATTCTTTTTACTTTTTGTTGTTATGAGTGGTTTTTTGTTTGGGGTGTGTGTATGTGTGTGTGTGTGTGTGTGTTTGCTTCCTTATGTTCCCAATCATTGATTTGTTTCTCAACTTCATCTACTCTACTGTTATTTCACAGTAAATTGTTCTTTATTTCAATTAGTGAATTCTTTGCTTCTGATTAGATCTTTCTTATGTTGTTGAGGTCCTCCCTAAGTTCCTTGACCGTCCTTATAAGCAGTGTTTCGTACTCTGCATCTGATAGATTGCTTATTTCCATCTTGTTGAGTTTTTTTTTTCTCCTGGAGTGTTGAGCTGCTCTTTCATTTGGACCATTTTTCTTTGTCTCCTCAATTTGGCAGCCTCCCTGTGTTTGTTTCTATGTATTACGTAGAGCTGCTTTGACTCTGTGCTTTGGTAGCATGGCCTAATGCAGTAAGTGTCCTGTAGGGGCCACAGGCACAACCTATCACCCAAGCTGGGTACTTGAGGTATACCCTCTGTGTGGGCTGAGTACACCCTCCTCTTGTAGTTGAGACTTGGTTGCTGTTGGCAGATCAATGGAAGGGATTTACCTGGGCCAGTCAGCTGCAAGGACTGGCTATGACCGCTGATCACCAACCTCAGCCCTCTATGGAGGATCAGCTGTGCAGGGGAAGGGTGGTGGTGCTCCAACGTGGTCTGCAGCTGTCACCTGGGGTTTCCCAGGTGGTACAGGCCAAGGTCAGCCCCCTCCTGTGTCCTGACTAGGGCCATCCTGCCTGAGCTATAAAACAATATGAGATAGCTGGTACTTATGCTGGGCTTGGAGATTCCCAGGTGAAGCCAAGCTGTGAAACTAGTCTGGCTGTTGCCTGGTGACCCCTTAGCAATAGCCAGGGGGGCTGGGAGCTCACTGAGGTCCTGTTGATTGTTTGAGAGGCTTTAGGAAGTTGTGAATCATGAGCTAAGACCAGTCATTCATATGAAAAAGCTAAGGTTAGCAGTTCGGTTGACTTGTAAGTTGGGTAGGACAGATACTCAGGGGTTCTCCAGGGTGGGGCCAACAGTGTTAGCCATGTTGATGGAGTCTCTGATATGGCACCTACCTGCTGGCTCTACCTGCCTGGTGGTTTGCAGAGGGCAGGCTCAGAAAAAGGACTGTGGCCTCTGCCTACTTTTCTGTCTGGGAGAAAACTTTCAGCCAGCTCCCACCTTGATGCCAGACACTTCAGTTCCTCCCTGTATGTGACTGGTGAATTTCAAGCTGCTACCCTCCTGCTGGAGCTCATAGAGAGTGAGTCGGATTTAGTCCGTGTGTAGGTTCTTTAAGGGAAATTGCTTGGGACTCTAACAGTTTCTTTCACTGACTCAATCCCTGATGGGTTTTGCAGCCAGAAGTTATAGGGACTTATCTTTCTAGCACTGGAATCCTGGGCTAGAGCACCTGGTGTGGGGCTGGGGCTCCTTACTGCCAAGATATCCCTCCCAAATTTTTATCCACCACAGGTGGATGTGGGACCAGCCTATTCCACATCTCTGCCTCTCTTACCTATCTGGATGTAGTTTCTTTAGTTCTGTAGTTGTTGGACTTCTCAGCTCAATTTCTGAGGGTTGTGAATGATAGTTGTTCTATAATTTAGTTGTAATTTTGATGTGGTTGTGCAAGCAGGCGAGCTGTGTTTACCTACACCTCCATCTTGACTAGAAGTCTCTGTGCTGCCTCCTGAAGTCATAATTAAATTCTAGGGCAGAAGAACTTAACCTAATTACCAGGGGGACACTTTAAAGTGGCTTCCTGGGGTACATGGCACCCCCTATGGCCGTTAGAATGTCTTATAGCCAGCCATACATGCTGGGAAGAAAGCAATGCACCCCACCCTCCTCAGCCCTCCCTTCAACCTGCTGAGCTTATGGGCCAGGAAGACACACATTACCAAGGATGAGAATTATGAATTTTAATAACTTTCCTCAAACATCTGCCAGACCAATCCGAGCTACTGCATCTTCACAGCTATTTAAGCAAATTTAGAGTGTGACTCTTTCAAAAGGTCAATAGATGGAAATACATAGTAATATAAAACTCTTGATATTTGTATAGTAAGACTCAACAAGCCTCATTCTTAAGATTTATTTCCCTCTCATGCTAGGGGTAGGTAAATCAAATGTTACCATTATACTCATTTTTCTGGCGAAAAACTGAAGCTATAGATTGGTTAGGTGCCTACCCTAGGTGTACACAAGTAAAGAAATATAAACCCACTTCTTCCTGCTCAGAATCAGCTACCATCCCAGGAACCTTCCCCTACATACTTATAGATACAAATTATACAACCTAATTCATTTGGGGAAGTATTTTATGTAGTGGAAGGAGCACTGACCCTGAATCAGGTGCTCAAGTTCAAGTTAGCACTTACTCAGTTGCTGTCTGTGTTACCACAGAAGGTAGCTCCACCTCTGTGAGACTCAGTTTCTTCTCTACAATGGGGAGAAGATGTTATGTGCTTTACGGGTTGTTGTAAGAATAAACTACTATGCGAAGGGCCTTGAGATCTGTGATGTTTTGGACATATACAGGTTTTATTGTTAGTCTCCCTTCAACTTAAAATTGGAATAATATACCTGGTAACTATAAAATATTGTATGTGTGGCTTTTATTGTTATTTATGAATGACCAGAGGTCGTCATGCCCAAATAATAATCTAAAAATTACATTGATTTGATTCAGGGCCTCATGATACGTGCTTTTATGACTTTAATACACTTTTCTAATTCAAGTCCTGGTTTGATTTATAAAGATACAAAAATCATCTTGTATTTGTATATTCTACAACCAAACCTGGGATTAAAAATCTCTTTTAGATGATCTCCAAAATTCTTAAGTCTCACAAAGGCAGTCTATTGAGATTGGCCAGAGAGGCCTTCTGACAAAGGGTCTACATTTCCTGGGGCTGGGAGGTCTGTAGCCTGCATTCCTAGAGTTAGCCTTGTCCTCTACAGCCAGGAGGATTCCGTTACTCTTTTGTCTCTAAGTGATGTCCCAGGGGTTCCTTACTAGCCTCCTTTCTTTAAAAACACACTTTACCTTGAAAATTTGGACTTTGTCTTATCCTTTCCACCGTGCACCTGCATAAAAGGTGAGGGGAGAGGGAGGGTAGAAAAAAGCCACTTTTGCTAAAGCTGTTCCATGATTCCCTAGATCAAGGGACTCTCAAGGGACACTGCCCTCATCAAAGGATTTCTTTCATCTCTTTTAGTGTCATGTCACACTTAGCAGGTAAAACGGGCAGTGGCCCAGAACTTTCTTGTATATTTAAGTTAGAAAAAAATGCTGGAAGGCAGCAAGCCAACTCTAATATGGAACTTTCTGTTAAAAGAATAATAATGACAAAATTTCACTGCCGGCCAGAGATCTGTGCCTGACAATTTATGAATAAATCAGTTTTGGGAAGTGGATTCTAATTTTAAGGGCCACAGGAAACTTTCTACCTAGAATAACCCCATGATTGATGTTAGTTATCTGTTTTGTAAATTAGGATTGCTGTATAGCAAGGTACATAATATTAGCACATATTTGTTCAGATGTATTTTATAACTAATGTGTGTATAACTTAAGCACACATGAAATGGTATGATGGAATGGATGCTGTGAACTACGAATGTGATTTTGGGCACATCTTGTACCTTCTCTGATTCTCACAACACTGGTAAATTAGAGATAATGAAGTTTAAGAAATAAAGATGATACAGATTTTAAACTGTAAAACAAGAACAAAAACTGACATGATGTTTATATGCATACATTCAAAGACACAACCTGTTAGCTTGGGGCAAATCCAAGGGCATCACCCTTGAAATCACAACTATAGAATGTTTTCAATATGGTTTTGAAATGCCAATGGAGGCAGAACAGAGTTTCAGTCATTTAGCACTTAATTGGTTCTAATAAAAGACAGAGTTCTTACCCTGTGACTTGCCCCATAGACGCTTCCCACCATGAGTCTTTGTAAAACTGGGCTTGGCATCCACCCAGACTTAGCTTAGAGGAGCCTGCAAAGCCCCAAGTGTTTGTGGTGGGCAACACTGAAACCAACTCTGAAGAGACTCCCTGCATTCAGGTCTCCTCCTGCTTTGATTCCATTGTACTTCCTAAGGCCTTTCGATTACCATTTTGAACACAACATCTTTGAGGGTTACTTTGCTTCGTTTGTTAGTTCAGGAACTCACAAATGGCCCCAACTGTGGGAAATAAAAAGCAAATGAGGAAAAGGAAGTCTTTTACAGAGAAACACTTGTTCTGGCTGTCGATTAGGCTCAGGACAAAGCAAGCAGAAAGAGGCAAGCTTTTCAAGAGCACATCAACTTTGAAACTTTGTGAAGGTCAGGGCAGGCTTACTGGCTGGAAAGCTTTTTTTTACTCCATTAATATAACTGCTTCTGTGAACACAAATATTTTAGCATCTTGACTAAGTTAACTTGAACTTTTTAAAGGAAAGAATTGACATTCAAAGACTCTCCAAATACAGTGGAGATAAAAACAATACCTAAAACTCTAGGCACACTTCTCCATCCTTTCTCTGCCTGCAGCTACAGACACAGCTTGTCCCCATGGCAGGCTCGCTCCCATGGGCAAGCTGTCCTGGCACAGAGGTCAGAGCACCGCCCTGTCTCTCTCACTCAGAAAAGCACATCTGGGCCAAAATGCAGTTATAAGACTAACAATGGTCTAACTTTACTTTTAAAAGTAAGTAATTTTCTAGAACACATCCAAATGCCTACATATCATTTCATGGTGATCACTAAAGGCATTCCTATTAGTCAGGAATAAAACAAAAGTATCATTATTTCCACTACTATTTAATTTTGTGCTGTAAGTACTAATCCATGCAATCAGATAAAGCAATTTGTGTTATTGGAATTATAAAGAAAAAGGTTAAATGGTATCTATTTGCATATAAAATAATTATGCATCTGAAAACTCAAAAGAGTGAATGAAAAAACTACTCCAAGTGATGTGAAAATTTAGCAAAGGAACAGGTTACAAATTTAACTTACCAAAATCAATAGCCTACATTTATAACCAAAAAGAAATGGTGAAAAGATATAATTTAGAAAAGGAGACTCTATTTAAGATAACACAGGTATACACTTAAAAAGATGTTCAAGACTTGTTTGAGAAAAATGAAAACAACTCTGAAAAACAAAGCAGTAGATTTGAACAAATGAGAAAAGACCAACTATCTTTTTTTGGATAGGAGGACACCATCATAAAGAATCAGTTCTTCCTTAGTGTAATTCCAATTTAAAGTGCTTCAGGTTTTGCCCTGGCCAGGTGGGTCATTTGGTCATGCAGTTCACTAAAAGGTTATCAGTTCAATTTCCTGTCTGGGCACATACCTAGGTTGCAGGTTTGAACCCCAGTTGGAGAGGCAAGCAATCAATGTTTCTCTCTCATATCAATGTCTCTGTCTCACTCTCTCCCTTCCTTTCTCTCAAATCAATAAATATATGCTCAGGTGAGGGATGGAAGGAAGGAAGGAAGGAAGGAAGGAAGGAAGGAAGGAAGGAAGGAAGGAAGGAAAGGAAAGGAAAGGAAGCGAAAGAAAGAAAAGAAAGATTGCTTTAAGTTTTGTCAGTTGCTATACAGGTTGAGTATCAAGTTTATTTGGAAGAACAACAAGCAAGAATAGCCAGGAAAACCCTGAAAAAAAGAGAAGACCCAGCTTTTCCAAATAATTAAAATGTGTTGTAAAGCCTCTGAAATTAAAACATTTTAATATTGATGCATGAAAAGACTGGTAAACCAACGGAACAAAATAGAAAAGCCTGATGCACATGATTCACATATATAAATTTAGTATATCATAAAAGTGGCTTCTTAAATTGCTGGGGAAGTGATGATCTAAAAAGTGGCATTGAAATAAGTGGAGAGCCACGTGGAAAAAGAAATAAAACTGGGTCCATTCCTCACACAATAAACTAGGAAAAATTCCAAATGGATTAGAGATGGGAATGTAAGTAAAGTAAATATGTATATGCTATTTATTAAAAATATGAGTGTGTTCACCTATAACAGAGAAATGTAGTAAGTGTTCTAAACTATAACTTAAGGTCCAGAAACAACAAGGGAAAAGATTGATGTATTCAATTACACGAACATGAAAATAAAAACTTCGGGTAGCAAAAAATCACCATGAGCAAAATAAAGATAAATGACAAAATTGAGAACATTTGGAATTTATAATTATCGTACTTTCCAAAAATAAAGGAAAAGGACATTTGAACCATAGAATGATTGATATAGTTTTAAGGGGAAATGAAATACGACTGACCCTTAAACATATGAAAAGGAAAAGATGCTCAACCTTACTCACAGTAAGAGAAAAGCAAATGAAAACTACACTCAAATGCCATTTCTCATCTATCAGATTGGCAAAAAATTCAAAACTTTTACTGTGTACATGTTCTGTTGTCAAGGCTGTGGGAAGACAGTCATTCTTATAGGTGGGGGGGGCAAAAATAGGTTTACAGCTATTTAATACAGTAATTAATATATAATAGAATAAATTGTGTTTCATGTACTCACAACTGCAAACCTACTTTTGCCCCACACTACGTTGCTATGGGAATGCAAAATGATAAAACTTTTGGGTAGGAGAATGTGGAAATATTGTGTTCGCCAAAGTGTTCGTTTGTTTTTTTTTCTGTAAGATGGTTCTAGTAAGTGCTTTGTTGTCTTGAATGTCATTCAAAACAATTTTGTTAGATTGTATTGTGACAGGTGTCATATCAGCATGCATTTTAAAAAAACATCAAAATTGGTGAATTTTTACATAGCCATTTTAATATTGAAGATGGAAGAAAATACACAACATTTACAGCATATTATGCTTTATTATGTCAAAAAATATAAAAATGCAAATGAAACACAAAGAAAGGTTTGTGTAGTGTAGGGATAAGGTGCTGTGACTGATCAAACATCTCAAAAGCAATTTGCAAAGTTTTGTGCTGGAGATCTCTCATTGGATGATACTCCACAGTCAGACCAGTTGAAGTCGATAGCGATCAACTCGAGACATTGAGAACAACCAATGTTATACCATGTGAGAGGTAGCCAACAAACTCAAAATATCCAATCAATGAAGTTATTGGTGAAAATGAAAGATGTGCCTTTTATTTTGCAGAAAAACTAAATGGACTTTTTGGCCAACCCAGCATCTACCAAAACTGTACAAGCACTTCTTTGATCCAGCGATCTCCAATCTAGTCTCCCAAGTATATGTTAGCAAATATATGAAAAGACATGAGCACAAGGGTCTTCATTACACACTCTAAGAGCAAAATAGGAAACATTTCAGATGAACACCAGTAGAGGACTGATTGAATGAACTGTGATACATCTACCCTCTGGAAGGCTATCTCTAACCTGAAGTGGACTGACCTTCAGGATGTAATGCAGTGACACTGTTGATATTTTGGGTCAGATAGTTCTTTGTTGTAAGGGGCTGTCCTGTGCATTATAAGATGTTTAGCAGCATCCCTGCCCTCTACCCACTATATCCTAGGAACACCACCCCTCCCCCAGTTGTGACAACCAAAAATGTCTCCAAATATTGCAAAATTTCCTTGGGGTATAAAGTCACCACCAATTGAGAACTATTGACATAATGTTAAGTGAAATAGCATGTTGAGACAAAGGGTACATAATGTTAATTCTAAATCACTGATTACCTATAGAAGGAAGGAATAAGATGAAAGGAAAATATAGAGGCTACATTTCTTTGACTATATCTTTTTTATAAATTTAACTTTGGTATTTTTATATATACATATGTAATATAAAATGAAATTAAACATTTGGAAAAAAACAAATCTAAAAGTTGAAAGTAAATGGAAGCAAATGAATTTAATATGTGTATTCAGTTGGTAGGATATCTACACAGAGAAAAACTATTCTAAGTGACATCTAATTTGACTGTATATCCAAATCCTAAGGACCAAAAGAACTGCAAAATAATATTAAATGGTTTTGAGTGGTCATAATTGTAATGGAATTATAATAACAATGTTAGTGTTTTTATTCTGAGACTTTGTGTGTTCAAATAAAGCAAGGATTAGTTGTGATGATGTCATTAAGCATGGGAATTTCAGTATGGGAGAGAGGAGGTACAAATGTAAAAAGAATGGGATTAAGTAAAAACCTTGATGCCCTAATATTAAATTGGAAGTGTCAATAGCAGCTCATGAAATAATTATTAAAAACAAAACAAATGTCTGATTTCTGTCCACTGAAGAAAAGCTAAACACAATAGCAGATCAAGCAACAATAGGCATTCTTCATACCAGATCGTGCATGGTCTCTAAATGCCATTTCTAAATAAAAGTTACCAACCCTTTTTTGGAGAAGTGAATAATTCAGGACTGGGGTTAGAAAATGTACAAGACAACCCTGGGAAAAATTACCAATAGGACTTACAGAAAGCAAATGGGTTATCAAAGACTACTAGAGTTGTGTCAAAAGATCGTAAGAGCCAACTTAAACAGTTCTCATTGACCAAGGAAGAGCTATTTGTGCATCAGTGAGTATAGTGACTGCAATGGACAGAAATATATCAGATGTGATTAAATTCAGTAGTTCATAACAATGCTTGAAAAAAAGACTTCATGGATTATTTTGGGGGAAGCTGAAAACCCAATTCATTATTTTGAAATGATAAATAGAGGAAAAGAATTAAGAATTTATCCTGCTGTTCCTACAGGAAGTGTACTTCAAAGAAACCAAATAACTATAAGTTTCTTTTTAGAACTATTCTAGCTAATAAGGGAAAAAGAAATACATTAAGCTACCATTTTGCATTTTTAATGAACTAATGTTATATATATAATGATCATCAATGGTTGTTAATATCACATAACAAAGAAAGAATCAGGTATTATGTATCTCCAGATGGAAGTACACTATATCACCCATGAAGGATTTTTATCAAAAAAAAGACCTTCACCCATGAAGGAAGAGGAGGAAGAGGACATTAAACTTGAATTTATCAAGTCTTCTACCTCACACTACCAATTTATAAGAACTACAGGGGACAGAGGGACATGTAGAATGAAACCACCAGGATGCAATGAGTGAAATTCCAACTGTGGAAGCTGGAGATAAAATGGCTCACTTTGTTCAATACCAACAATAATAACATGGCAAGGACTAGAGGGAAAAACAGGAAAAAATCTATAAATTAAAAGGCATGTCAACCAAATGCAATGTTGAATCTTATTTGCATATCGTGAATAAAATAAACTGAAAAAACTATATGCACATATTTATCAACATACGTAACACATTTAAAAATAATTATAGAAAGATAAACACCAACTGAATGTTTAATGATCATAAGGAATTAATTTTCTCTGTCTAGATGTGATAATGGCATTGTGTGTATTTAAGAGTTCCTGTTAGAGACACACGTGAAAGTACATGATGGCTGGGATTCACTTCAGAACAATACATGGGAGCAGGTGGGGATGAAACAAGGTTAACCATGAATTCAGTCAGTATGGTCAAATGTGAGCGATGAATACATGAGGGTTCATTAAGCTATTATTTTTATATCTGCCTGAAAATGTTCAAAGCAAAATGATTCATAAAGGGAAACAAGTTAGGAGCTTCATATTTACCTATTGTGTTCCCTGCTCAACACGCCCCGTGTAAAGGAGAGCCGCAGTGTGTGCACGCTGCAGCTGAGAAGCTCCGATTGCTCTGAGATCACCACCGCTTTCCTCAGCCTCTTCTTTGTTACTGTTCCCATTCTGTCACTGCCTCCACATTCAGCCCACTATAAGGAACACGTAACAAAAACTTAGGGTAATAGGAATGGAACGCACTAGGGTCACCTTGTGATCTCTTACATTGTGCCTAAAGTAATCCTGTGGAATTATCTCCTGCTGGGGGCTGTCTCAGCTGTGCAATTAATAGTGAGAATATTGATCAGCTCATAGGTTGTGTTCCTGCTACTGTGAACTACTGGTTTAGTGTCTGCCTCTAATTACAGAGTTTTCACACGAGCACTTCCTACATATTGAGATAGCTGCTGCAAGCTGGGGTCCAAGGACATGGAAGGAAGCAAGAGGGCTGGGGCCTCTCACACAAGCAAGGAGTGAGTTGACAGTCGTCGTCACCTGTGTCTTCTTTTAACTATAGGTATTTATCAAAGTGCTGGATAATAATGATAATGGCCCAGAATTCTCTCAGCCAAATTACGATGTAACAATATCCGAGGATGTGGTCCCAGACACAGAGATATTGCAGATCGAAGCCACAGACAGAGACGAGAAGCACAAGCTGAGCTACACTGTCCACAGCAGCATCGACGCAGTCAGCATGAGGAAGTTCCGGATTGACCCCAGCACGGGCGTGCTCTACACCGCGGAGAGACTGGACCACGAGGCCCAGGACAAGCACATTCTCAACATAATGGTAGGCCCACACTGCTTAACGTGCTCTCCTAGCAGAATCATTGACCATTCGAGGCACACACCTTAGTCCCCAGGTATGCAAGGCCCTTAAATTTTGTAAGTAGTGCTAAATTTGGTCTTTTCACAACAGGGTTGCCTTCATTTTTGCCTTTTTATTTCAGTGAAGAATTACTGTTGTTAGGCAGTGACTCCGTATTTTTGCCAAACTGAAATATTAGATGCATTCTACAGATAGTGGTAGCTCAGGAAATGCTGCTGAGAGACTGATGTGAGAGGGAGGAACAGGCTGAGTTGCCATAAATCTCCCATTGTATAGGACTGATTCGCATCCAGAAGACTTTGTGGGAAAGTTTAAAAGAGGTTCCTTAAGAAGTTAACTTCAATGGTAATCATTTACTCAGCCTATGCAATGCTCAGTCCCTGGAAGCATTTAGAGAATTCATTTATTTGCACCAGCACTGGACCTAGTAGTAAATACTAGCACACAAAAGAGAACCCAAAACACACCGAAGCTTGTCGAGAATATTAGATCTGAATTTGAGTTCATGGGCCTCCAAATTATGTAGAAGTTGCTTTAATTTTAAAGTGGAGTTTTCCTAGTTCCCATAATTGGGAAGCAGAGATTAATAAGAAGCATCCTTGACTGGTTTATGACCTAAAATCTGTCCCTTTAACCACCTAAGAAACCTATGGTTAATTGCACAGCCTCTGCCCACAGAGCCCTCCTGAGTTCCTTAAGACCAGTGGGATAACAGAGGCTTAATCTTGTCCACTGATTGGCTTTAAAATACACAAAGATGCTACCAATTCCCAAGCAGTGGTAAGTAACTAATGTTCTACTAAGTGCTACTCTGCCTGCCCAAGCCTAGAAACCATTGTGGACAAGAGGAAACCTGAGTGTCCTGCCCTCAGCCCTGGTTTCCAGCTGACACTCAGGGGAACAGAAGAGGGAATCCTCAAATCCATCCCTCTGACCACCATTCATTCATTCAACAGATATTTCTCCAGCACCTGCTGTGTACCAGACACTGTTCAAAGCACTAAAGATATGAAATAGACTGAGTCCCTGCACCCTTGTACATCCTTATGGAACAGACCTAGATTTCAGTAGCCCAAAATACAGAGTCCAGCTTGATCCCTGAGTGTGGCAGGCCAATCTGCAGACAGAGAAATTCCGCAAACTCCCTGCGTTGCTTTGGTATGCATTTTTTCAGGGCAGAAACCTTATGCCAGTAACTAACTCCATTCTCACAATTCTTTGAGTCGTTTCTGTTCATTCTTTCCTTAACAAACTCAAAATTCAGTTTGGTTACCCTGTACCATTATCATTTATGTAACTGAATATTTAGAGCAAACGAGTCCTTTAATACTGCCTTTCTCCAAGCCAAGCATTTTCGTCAGTTTGTTCATTCCTTCTAGGTGTCATTTCTGAAAACCCCTTTCCTTGTGATGGCTCTTCTTGGAATATCTTCTAATTTTGCATCTCTCAAGATATGGCATCTAAAAATTGAACAAATGGAAAGTGCACATTTGATTAGTGCTACATAAAATTACAGTGGAATCATGTGGTTAAAGAATTGATTATTTGCAAGCTTTTGCCCTATGCAAAATGGGAAACTTTAAAGCAGTCAGGCAGGTTCTTTAGTGAAGTCACAATGGGGTCTCACATTTTAGAAATTAAGATTCAGTTCATCTTCCCAATAACGAGGGCTCTCACTCAGTCTTGGGCCTTTGTATATGTTTGTTCTTTTTGCCTGAAATATGTGCCCCACACAACCACCCCCACCATTTTGCCTCTTCTGCTTATTTTTGTTACCTCTTCAAAGAGGCTGAATGCAAAGTGAAGTTCTTCTCACTACTCACTCCAGTCCTGACACTTACCATGGGGCCTTATACCTGCCTTTCCACTTGTTTGCATTCCCCAGTCAACTACAAAGTTCTTGAGAGTAGCGACTGTGTCTGATTCACTGCCGAACCTCCAGAGTCAGTCCTGGAACTTGACGAATAATAGATGACAGTAAATGTTTGTTGAATGATTGAATCAGTGAATGGCAATGCTTACGTTGCATTCATCGATTCTATTTTTTAGTTTCCTTTTAAAAAGAGCCTCCATGCACCATTCAATTAGCAGCTGTACACATAAGTGAGAGGTAGTGGCTGTGTGTGCATGTGGGGGGTTGGGGGAGCAGAGGAAACTGCTGTGTTTGTGATATCCAGGCATGAGTTCCACAAACACAGACTGAATACAGACCATTTGTCAGGCATAATACTGAACAATAAAGAGGATGTCGTCCCTGCTCTCCATTTATTCACAATCAGTGTCCTGACTTGATTAAGCACCTGCTATGAGCCTGGGACTGGGTCAAGCACTTTGTGTGCATTATGTCATTTTGTTTGCACTACAGGCATAGCCATGTGAGTTCTTTGCAACTTTAGATTTTAGTCCTACTGCTTCTTGTATTTTGCCCAAAGGTCAGAGATCAGGAGTTTCCTTATCGAAGAAACTTGGCCCGAGTCATTGTGAATGTGGAAGATGCTAATGATCACAGCCCTTATTTTACCAACCCACTGTATGAAGCATCTGTGTTTGAATCTGCTGCTCTGGGATCAGCTGTTCTGCAAGTGACGGCTCTGGACAAAGACAAAGGGGAAAATGCAGAACTCATATATACCATAGAAGCAGGTGAGAGCTGTTGCACTGATTGCCCAATAATGATGGCGTTGGACCTCAGTAGTATTTATCACCTTCCAAAATTCACATAGTTACCGCTAGAACACCACCAAATGAATTTTTTGGCCAGGCAACTGCTCTATTTGTGTGATGATGGTGTATAAAGTTCTTGGCATTTCAGTAACATGTTTTCCATCATTGACAGCAAGGAAAGAGTTTCCTTTTATTTTGTTCAATTTCAGATTTTTCTGTAATGGAAAAGAGAAGAGAAATGTGTAGTAAATTCATTGTTTTTTACTTATGGGTCAACAAGCCATGGTCTCAGACTGAAATAACCAAAGCTTCCCATCATTTGAGGGCTGCCAGACAGTCATGTGAATTGAATCTTACATGACTTTGTTTACTTGTCAGTAGGTGGGCTGTGGGCTTCAGACATCCCTATGCCCCACAGTTGACACAAATTCACTTCATTGGAGGTAATCTGAGTAGCAGAGTTGGTGGGTACTTAACTGACTGCTTAACCGGACAGATAAATAAATATAGACTCTTGTTTTGTTAATTGTGAGATTTTTAAAAAATCAACTTGAACATGTATAAGGCAAGACCATACACAGTTTATTGATGGTTCAAAGATGGACCACCAGAAGACATTTATGATGGAAGAGATAGATGTTCAATCAAGGGATAGGACTGTAAACTTAAAAATTACAAATATCCTTTATCCACTCTGTTTTTCCTTCTCCTCTTCTGTCTTTTTTTCTGAGTATTCAGGCCACATATTTCCAAAATGTTCTGCAACATTATGTCTGCCGTGCATCCTGCCAAATGCTGCCTCCTTTCATGCCAGCACCGGGAAGGCTCCTTCTCCTTGATTTAAATGTGGAGCAATTTCATGAGTAGTGGAATTAAAATATGAATGCTAGAATGACAGTTTTAGACTAAGAAATATTAGAGAAAGGAAAGCCAACAACCTTCTTTTAAAAAGCCTGCATTGAATGATAATCTGAAATTATGTCCTATATTAGGCATCCACATTTTTTATAAGTCTGTCGTAAACTCTCTAAAAAAGAAAACACAAAAAAACTCTTCATAAGAGCCTGGTGCCTTCAGCAGATTCATCCATTTTTTTTTCTGGATTTCCATGGAATTTCCTTTCAATCTAAATAAAGCCCAACAATTTTTAAATGCTATTTTATATCTCTTACTTATCACGGGACATTTTATTACTTCATTATGTGATTCTTGTTCTTTTGTTCTACAGATAATCTAGAGACTCCTTTCAGGAAACCAATTTTTAAATAGCATCACAGAAAATGTCACCTAATCCAATAACTCTCTATATGCTTTCTATAGTTTTTCCCTAACTTACACATTTCCCCGTATTCACTCACATGTATACATTGCTCCATGTCATTGTAATCATTTAGACATAGGGTCTTCTACCTTACTTACTTTTTCTAATCATTTTCCTGTGTGCCTACTGCTTTTCACCTTTGTCACTAAGGCTACTACAATATTTCTCTTTTAGGTCACAAGGTCATTCTTAAACCAATTTGGAGGTTCTTGAAGACTAAATTAAAAGTAAATTACCACCCAGCTGAAAGGACTGCCTCCCTTTATCTTTGAGCCTTCACAGGCTAAGCCTGGTGCTGTGCACAGAGAGAGAACTCGGTCATTTCTTCCACAGTTGACTGTAACTAGAGAGAAAAGTTGTTTCCTTAAAACACCTTATATAGAGAGAGCTTGAATTTCCAGAAATCCACAGGAATGATTGGTATCTCCAAAAATGGCCTTTGACTCTCTATGCAAAAAAGCTAATGAGAATTACAGTGTATACGACAAATCTCAAGTGATCCCTGGGCCCCTGTCATGGACAGACAGACCTATGCTGGATGGGACTGGTCCTCCTAGCCAGGTTATTCCCTGATCAAGGTGGGAGAGAGGCAGATCCCAGATACACCAGCATTTTGAAGCAAATGACAAGTGGTTGTGTGAAGTGTACATTTTAAGTTGCTTCACAAACCTCCAACAAGCAAATTTTACCGTTTACTGGCAGGCTATAAATTTGCTCCTTTGCCTGACCTCTAAGTAACTATCAGAGCTTCTTACTCTGGCCTGCAGGGTTGAGGCAGAATTGAGGCTCAGAGCTTCAGGTCTTCTACTTAATTCAGGTTTTATGTTGGTGCAAACAGTGGCTTGTGTGTGGCTCCGAGACCAGGCAGCATAGGGGAGACCAGGACTAAGAGCTGAGTTAGGACAGGAACATATTGGATCCTAAGATATACACAGATAGAAAATTGAAAAATCTTTTTAAATCTCTCCTCTCAATCATTCAACAAATATTTCTGGAGCCCCTTCTTTGTGTCAGGTACACTGCTGTGTACTAGATAAATGGTGATAAGTAAGATAAGCACAGCATTTGCCAGTTGCTGAAAGTCTGCAAGAGGCTGTAGACTCCAAGAAAACAAGCAGAGGTTAGTTTCCAAGGATTTGAGTAAGGCAGTAGAGTAAGCAGAATGTGGATTCTAAGAATATGGGCCAGTATGCTGAAGAGGAAAAGAGGCAGACAGCCCACTCTGGGCCTGACATGTGAGCGCAGCATCCTGGAGGAGTGTACCAAGCAGATCAGCAGCCAGGTAATAGTGAGGTGCTGAAGTTCTACTCGAAGTCAGAAGCCAGCTCCTCTGTGTCTGGGCCATGCATATCTTACTGCATATTTAGAAATCTGCTGTGCCTGGAGTGAGGAAGAATGTACCTGGAAACTCCACGGTGGGACACTGGATGCTCGGGTGCACTTGTCATTCAGGATTGTGTGTTGGTGCCATTGCTGGAAGGTGGCAATCACTCCAATATCTCTACACTTCTCTCCTCTGAGATGCGGAAGTGAGATGACCTCTGCCTGCTTATGAGGTCTCTGAACCAGATGACGGGCTCCTACTCAGTTCCACAGTGCTAGTTATTGGAAATTTGCAAACCTGTTGTCATCACAGAATGGTCAGGTTTAGGTGTCAAAGTAAAAGAATCATCCCAACATTAAAGATAATATTGTTTAATATTCACATTTTGTGGCTAGAATTAAAGTTTTACCTCTTTGTTAGATTTACTTCCTCTTTAAAAATAAGCAAATATCTCATAGAAGCTGATTTCCATGAGCATGACATCTTTACTTTCAGACACGGAAAAGTTTATTTAACACGTACATAGTAAGAAGTATGTATACAGCTGCGCTTGCTTTATCTTTCAATGAATACATTGTAGGATGACTCTCTCAGTCCTGGAGCCTTTCTTAATGATAACGACATTTAAACTGTCAATGTGTCTGCCTACTCAGTACTTCAGAAAGGGAGAAAAATATATAATTGAATAATCAAGATTATTATTAACTTTTGATTTAAAAGAATCTAGACATACACACATGTGTGTTCTTTGAGAAGTATTAGAAAGCCTGATGAGAAAAGCAAAAGAAACTTGGGGAAGAATTATGCTTCACATTGTCCACTACTTCTGAACTTTGTTCTTTCCACTCTTCCAGTTATGTGTCCCCCATTTTGTTCCCCTCCTTAAGGCTCCTCCTCCTCCACAACCCCAAGTTCACACCACTGCTTGTTCAAGAATCAGAGCTCTAACCTCGTACCATTTCACAGTTCACGGCACTTCCTATTTCAGCTATGTCAGAGTGGGCACCAGTTGCCCAGTTTCGTAAGGGTTACGCCTCAGGTTCTTGGTCTGGATGCTGGTTCAGATTATCAGCAGTTTCCTACTTCCCCAGAAACCCCTGAAAATTTTGGCAAATACAATGATTGCAGATTGGAGCAACTGCCTGATAATTATTTGTCTAGCTTTAAGTCTGTGTGTGAATGTGTGTGCCTTGGGATATAGGGAAATGAAGACTCTGTTAGTCAGAAAAAAGAATCCTCAGGACTTACAAAGCAAACAGTGACTTGGGAAGAATTTCCCCTGCATGAACAAACCCTCCCTCACCAAAGTAATGCTTGGGATGAAACCAGTTTTGATAGCATGAAACAATACCAATTCCACGTAGTAAAACTTCCCTTTAGGGTAATCTGAAACCAAATGACTGTGATACTATTCTGAAACAATTTCTAGAACCCTCTTTCTGGTAACACAGAATGCAGAATATGGTTTAGGTATAACCACCTTTTTCCTAGTGACATTGGCATGTTCCAGCCCAATCTGTTTCTCTTCTCACAAGACTGGGAATAAGAAGATACTAAATATTATTAACAGAAAAGTCTCTCCTACAAGCTTCTATTTACCTGTTGTAATATACACAGTACTATGTTGTTGGTGTTAACCTGGATTAAGAAGATAATGATTTGAAATGCACAATTTTGCCAGAAAACTCATGTCATTTGCTTTTGAATACTTCTGAAAGAGAAGTCTCTTGTTTTATTTCAGAATGAGATGGAATGAATACAAAAAATAAATAGATAAAAACCCAACTGCTTTCTATTTGCCCTGTTGCAGTAAAGTAGCCTGTAGATGAAAAGTTAATCTTCAAAGAATGATCCAATTGTAACTCATTTCCCCATTGATTTCCTCATTGTAGGGAACACTGGGAACACATTTAAGATCGAACCAGTCCTGGGCATCATCACTGTTTCCAAAGAACCAGACATGACGACCATGGGTCAGTTTGTCCTGTCAGTCAAAGTCACAGATCAGGGTTCCCCGCCAATGTCAGCCACGGCAATTGTGCGCATTTCTGTCACCATGTCTGATAATTCTCATCCCAAGTTCACTCACAGAGACTACCAAGCAGAAGTAAATGAAAATGTTGATATTGGAACATCAGTCATTCTAATTTCTGCTATCAGTCAATCTACCCTCATTTATGAAGTCAAAGATGGAAACACTGATGGGACCTTTACCATAAACCCATATTCTGGAGTTATCACCACTCGGAAGGCACTGGATTATGAGCATACTTCCTTCTATCACCTCATCATACAGGCCACTAATATGGCAGGAATGGCTTCCAATGTCACAGTCAATATTCAGGTTGTTGATGAAAATGATAATGCCCCAGTTTTTCTCTTTTCTCAATATTTGGGCAGCCTGAGTGAGGCTGCCCCCGTCAATAGCATTGTCAGGAGCTTAGATAACAGCCCACTGGTGATTCGAGCCACCGATGCTGACAGCAACCGGAACGCTCTGCTTGTGTATCAGATTGTGGAGTCCACGGCCAAGAAGTTCTTCACGGTGGACTCTAGTACAGGAGCAATCAGAACAATTGCTCCCCTGGACCATGAAACCATCTCCCACTTTCATTTTCATGTGCACGTGAGAGACAGTGGTAGCCCCCAGCTGACTGCCGAGAGTCCCGTTGAAGTCAACATCGAGGTGACAGATGTGAATGACAATCCCCCTGTGTTCACTCAGGCTGTGTTTGAGACTGTCTTACTTCTACCTACCTACATTGGAGTGGAGGTTCTGAAAGTTAGTGCCACAGATCCTGACTCGGAGGTGCCCCCAGAACTGACATACAGCTTAATGGAAGGCAGTTTGGATCATTTTTTAATTGACTCAAATACTGGAGTGCTCACCATAAAAAACAACAACCTCTCCAAAGATCACTATGTGCTGATAGTTAAAGTTTCTGATGGGAAGTTCTACAGTACGTCCATGGTGACTGTCTCAGTTAAAGAAGCCATGGACAGCGGCCTCCACTTTACACAAAGCTTTTACTCCACCTCAATCTCAGAGAACAACACTAACATAACCAAAGTTGCTATTGTCAATGCAGTAGGAAATCGCCTTAATGAGCCTTTAAAATATAGCATCTTAAACCCAGGAAATAAGTTCAAGATAAAATCTACCTCAGGAGTCATTCAGACCACTGGAGTCCCCTTTGACCGTGAAGAGCAGGAGTTATATGAGCTAGTGGTGGAAGCCAGCCGTGAGATGGATCTTCTGCGTGTGGCTAGGGTGGTGGTCAGAGTTAACATTGAAGACATAAACGACAATTCTCCAGTCTTTGTGGGCCTCCCTTACTATGCTGCTGTGCAAGTTGATGCTGAGCCTGGGACCCTGATTTACCAGGTGACAGCCATTGACAAAGATAAAGGTGCAAATGGAGAAGTGACCTATGTCCTACAGGATGACTATGGCCACTTTGAAATTAACCCTAATTCAGGGAATGTTATTTTAAAAGAAGCATTCAACTCTGACTTGTCCAACATTGAGTATGGCATCACCATCCTAGCCAAAGATGGTGGAAAACCCTCTTTGTCCACATCTGTGGAACTTCCCATCACTATTGTCAACAAAGCAATGCCTGTGTTTGACAAGCCCTTTTATACAGCATCCATCAACGAAGACATCGGAATGGACACCCCCATCCTGAGCATCAATGCCACCAGTCCAGAAGGTCAAGGCATTATATACATCATTATTGATGGGGATCTTTATAAACAATTTAACATTGACTTTGACACTGGGGTCCTGAAAGTCATTAGCCCTTTGGATTATGAAATTACATCTGTTTACAAGTTGACAGTAAGAGCCAGTGATGCCCTTACTGGTGCCAGGGCCGAAGTCACTGTTGACTTGCTAGTTAATGATGTAAATGACAACCCCCCTATTTTTGATCAGCTTACATACAATACGACATTGTCAGAGGCATCTCTCATTGGAACACCTGTTTTGCAAGTTGTCTCTACTGATGCAGACTCGGAAAACAATAAAATGGTACATTATCAGATTGTCCAGGATACGTATAACAGCACCGATTATTTCCACATAGACAGTGCAAGTGGCTTAATACTGACAGCAAGGATGCTGGACCACGAGTTAGTGCAACACTGCACTTTGAGAGTCAGAGCAACTGATAATGGCTTCCCATCACTGAGCAGTGAGGTCCTAGTTCATATCTACATCTCAGATATAAATGACAACCCTCCAGTTTTTAATCAGCTCATTTATGAGTCATATGTGAGTGAATTAGCCCCCCGGGGCCATTTTGTAACATGTGTGCAAGCTTCTGATGCAGACAGCTCTGATTTTGACCGGTTGGAATATAACATTTTGTCTGGGAATGACCGGACAAGCTTCCTGATGGACAGCAAGAGTGGCATCATCACACTGTCCAACCACCGGAAGCAGCGGATGGAGTCTCTGTACAGTCTTAATGTGTCTGTCTCTGATGGGTTGTTCACTAGCACTGCACAGGTGCACATTAGGGTCCTCGGAGCTAACCTGTACAGCCCCGCCTTTTCACAAAGCACCTATGTAGCTGAGGTTAGAGAGAATGCCGCTGCTGGGACAAAGGTAATTCACATTCGAGCAACAGATGGGGATCCAGGGACATATGGGCAGATCACCTATGCCATCATCAATGACTTTGCTAAGGATCGATTCCTCATAGACAGCAATGGACAAGTCATTACAACAGAAAGACTTGACCGGGAAAACCCTCTGGAAGGAGACATTAGTATTTTTTTGAGGGCCCTTGATGGTGGAGGGAGAACAACTTTCTGCACTGTGAGGGTGATTGTGGTGGATGAAAATGACAATGCTCCCCAGTTCATGACAGTGGAATACAGGGCCAGTGTCAGGGCAGACGTTGGAAGGGGCCACTTGGTTACTCAGGTTCAAGCCATGGACCCAGATGATGGAGCCAATTCAAGGATTACTTATTCCCTCTATAGTGAGGCCTCAGTCTCTGTGGCTGACCTCCTGGAAATCGATCCTGACAATGGCTGGATGGTCACAAAGGGCAGTTTTAGCCAGCTGAAAAACACAGTGCTATCGTTCTTTGTCAAAGCAGTAGATGGGGGCATCCCAGTGAAGCACTCCCTCATTCCTGTCTATATCCATGTCTTGCCCCCAGAAACCTTCCTGCCTTCATTTACCCAGTCTCAGTATTCTTTTACCATTTCAGAAGACACAGCCATTGGGAGCACAGTGGACACCCTGAGGATTTTGCCCAGTCACAATGTCAGATTCAGCACAGTTAATGGGGAACTTCCAGAAAATAACAAAGGGGGTGTCTTCATCATAGAACAGGAAACGGGCACCATCAAGCTTGACAAACGCCTTGATCATGAAATCAGCCCAGCTTTCCACTTTAAAGTGGCAGCCACTATCCCCCTGGACAAGGTAGACATTGTGTTTACTGTGGATATAGATATCAAGGTATCGGATTTGAATGACAACAAGCCAGTCTTTGAAACTTCAAGCTACGAGACCATCATAATGGAAGGGATGCCTATCGGCACCAAACTCACACAGGTGAGAGCCACTGACATGGATTGGGGAGCTAATGGGCAGGTCACATACTCCCTCCACTCAGATACCGAGCCCGAAAAGGTAATGGAAGCATTCAATATCGACAGCAACACAGGCTGGATCAGTACTTTGAAGGACCTGGATCACGAAACAGACCCTTCATACACCTTCTCTGTGGTGGCGTCTGACCTTGGAGAGGCCTTCTCTCTTTCTTCCACAGTTTTGATCTCTGTCAGAGTGACAGATATAAATGACAACGCACCAGTCTTTGCCCATGAGGTGTACCAGGGGAACGTGAAGGAGAGCGACCCTCCGGGCGAGGTGGTTGCAGTTCTCAGCACATGGGACAGAGACACTTCTGACATTAATCGCCAAGTGAGCTACCATATTACAGGTGAGTCTACCACCCTTGGTTTTCGCTGTGTGCTCTGCTTTCTAAAGATGGAAGGTCTCAGACAGTAAGAATAGGAGAGAAGGAAGATGAGATGAGGGGTTAAGAGTAATAATGCTCTGGGGCCAAGGAAAAGATCTCTGAGTAGACATGATTGTTGGTTGCTACTAACTCAGCCTTAGTTTGGTGCTCACCAGTTTGCCTATGATGGATTTCCCAGGCTGGTTGGTACCCAGTCCTTGAGTCACCTTTCATCATTTCAAAAGAAGTCCAGCCAAATATGTCAAATATAGCATCTCTTTTTGTCAGGGAGCTTTGGGAGATGTATTTTTAACAATATTTCTTTTCCCTACTTTTTAGGGGTAAAAAAAAAAGGCAAAGAGCTTGACCCTTATAAGCTTCACTTACGAGTTTCCTCTGGAGCTAAAAACTCAAATGCATGCAGATACACAAACTCGAGAGCCTGGTTTGATCTTTTGATTTAAAAAAATCCTGTTATAACCCTAAGCCAAAGATATTTCTGACAACTTGCTTTACTTCGATCCCTCTTCTGTCTTTCCAAATAGTAACTAGCAGTTCAATGGGAAAGGCAAGATAGACAAATGAGGTCACCCAGAGGGCACAAAATATGTCACCATTGCTTCAAGGGCCTGAGGATTTCATGTCAGAGTGAAGAAGGGGTGCCTTGATCAGCGGTAGGTTTCCAGGGGTGATTGGCATTAAAACTACAAAAAGGAGAGGGTGGGTGGTATGGGATCAGTCTTCCTAAAAACTCTTTTGGGGTTTTGAAAACTAGCATTTTGATGTTGTGACATTCAAAGGCAGAACATAAGAAAAGTGCTAAAAGATTTTAAAGAATCCATCAATACTTAGAGGCAGGTGGCTTCCCTTTAGAAAAACTACATTATTCAATGTGAAAAATGAATTAATTAGAATGCCCCCAGGACACAGAATCTGCTTCAGTAGGTTGGAGGGAAAGTTAATTAACCGACGAAGAATAAGGTCCACAGGAGAGCATGTGTGTCAGGACTGGGGACCGCCACACTTGTCCCCATGACTCTTCTTCATGGAGCTGTTTTCTTGATGCTTTCTGTTTAAAGCTCTTTACACATTTTATGCTTTATCTGATAACTTCATTTTTTATTAAAATATACATTTCTGTGATAAAGACATGAGCAACAGTGGTAAGGAAAGAAAGGTGAGTAAAGCATCACTTTGATTTTATTTGCATTCAATTTCCAATAAAAAGCTTCATAGGCATCCTGAGGGATATTTTCCTATTTGGAAGAATTGTAACTCAACTTTAATTATTTATACATTTACTCTGAATAGATGATTTAAAGGGACCATCCCATCAACTTTACCAAAGTAATGAGAACAGAGTAGCTTAAAGCTACTGTTACTGCTCCCACTGCCAACCACCAACTGATTTTAATGAGATTTAACTTTTGCTCTTGATGTAGCACAACTTGGCTGCCACAGATCAACAAAAGACCATTAATCATTTGATATAACAAAAGAACAGTGTGGGCCTGTAGCAAAAGCATTTAACAGGTTAAATTTGTGCATGCTAAAATAATATTCAGAGGCAGCCTGGCTGAATCTCAGCCAGTGAGGGAGGAAAGCATATCCCAGAGGACCCCGAGCCTCACCAGAGCAGGTTTCTCAGCCTCCACACTATTGACATTATGGGTGGAGAAGTCTTTGTTGCAGCACTGCTCTGTGCCTTGTGGGATGATTAGCAGCATCTCTGGCCTCTACACAATGGATTCCAGTAGCACCACCATCAGGATTTCTGATGTGACGTGCAAAACTGTCTTCAGACTTTGACGAATGTCCCCCGGGGGTGGGAGAGGAGGAAGGCGTAGCCGCTCTTTAACTGAGAACCACTGCCCTAGAGGATTGTACAGCCCTCTCCTTTTCTGTGCTGTCCGCCCAGTGCAGTCTGTTTATCCTGTATTTGCCGCGTACACTGAGGCCCCTGGACTGACCCGCACCGCCCACCATGCCTTGTGGTGCAGAGTGCACGCTGGCCCTCGGGATTCCACTACTTCCCCTGCCATCCCTTCGGCAGGACCATGACCTCCACCCTCTTCTTTTTTGAAGATTCATTGTAAGAAGGCGAGTTGGTTCCACTTTTTCAATGAAGTAGCAACCAGTATGCAGTATGTTTCCCTATTTATTTGTTTATTGTCAGACTTCCCCACTAGAATGTGAGCCCCACCAAGACAGCAGAGGCTTTTCTCAGTTAGTGCCACTGCCTAGAGCAGAGCCTGGCCCGGGGGGTGGGGAGTGACAAACACTTGTTAAATGGCCAAACGAGTGAAACGGTGATGATTTAACGGAATTCCAGGCTCCTTGCCAGTTGTCTCCTCCAGTCTTCCTCCAGGTTTGAAGTGACATTATTTTCCTCTTTAAAGATTGGAAGGTCAAAGCAGTTTCCTTCCTTCATAGTATTTCCGCGACCACAGTCAGTGTTTCGGCATCGTCAAAAGCTGTTCCACTTCACCTCTCCTCTTTTTCTTCCTCTTTCGCAGCTTCACTGTGATAAATTTAATCTCATTGCAGTCTTTTCTTTGAACTGCTCCTTCAATGACCCCTTGTTAGGGCTCTTTAATACTAATGGGTCTTCTTCTGTCACATACACTTTTCTCCCCCAAACTCCAATCTTTATAAGAAGAATGAAGCTGTATGATAAAGCCTTCATTAAAAGATTCCTTAATAGCAGAAACCCAAAACACTAATTCAATAGAATATATGCACCCCTGTGCTCATTGCAGCATTATTTACAATAGACAAGTTGGAAGCAGCCCAAGTGCCCATCAGTAGATGAGTGGATAAAAAGCCTGTGGTACGTTTACATAGTGGAATACTACTCGGCCATTGAAAGCAAAGAAACCTTACCTGTGCAACAGCATGGATGGACCTGGAGAATATTATGCAAGTTAAATAAGACAGTCAGAGAACAATAAATACCATATGATCTCACTTACATGTGGAATCTAATGAACAAATGGAACTAACAAACAAAATAGAGACAGACTCATAGATACAGAGAACAGACTGACAGCTGTCAGAGGGGACAGGGACTTGTGGGCTGGATGAAGTAGTTGAAGGATTAAGAAAAAACTCATAGACACAGATCACAATATGGTGATTACCAGAGAGAAAGAGGGATGGGGGAAATAGAAGAGGGTAAAGAGGAATAAGTGGTGATGGAAGGAGATTTGACTTGAGATGGCAAACGCACAATACAATACACAGACGATGTGTCATAGAACTGCACACCTGAAATTTATATAATTTTATTAACTAATGCCACCCCCATAAATTAAAAAAAAAAGATTCTTTACTAGAACTGACTGTCTTCCCTTGATTGCATAATCAGCAGCTAATGAAATTATCTTGGTAACAAGAGCTACAGTGTATTACATCCTCTCTTGACACAAAGTGGAAAGACAATTGCATCATCCTGAGAAGAGGATTGATTGTTCACAGTTTGAATTTGATTGTCCTTAAGGGGCACTAAACACAAGATCATCTCCAGTCTCTCTAAGTGCATTTTATTCTCTTGGAAAGTTACTGTTTTACTTTCCACACAAGCCAAGCACATAAATACCAGGCTTTCTTGCACAAGAACCAAAAGGAAGTGAGTGTCAATTGTTCCATATCATAAATGATAGTGATTGCAAGGCACCTGGATGGCCCTACTTAGGTCTCTCACGGTAAGTGTAGACCAGAGCTTTTTGTTGCACAGCTGCAAAAACTCTTTTTTTTTTTTTTTTTTCACTGCAGGAGGGAATCCCCGAGGAAGGTTTGCCCTGGGGCTGGTGCAGAGTGAGTGGAAGGTCTATGTGAAGAGACCTCTAGATAGGGAAGAACAAGACATTTACTTCCTAAATATCACCGCCACTGATGGGCTCTTTGTCACACAGGCCATGGTGGAAGTGACTGTCAGTGATGTGAATGACAACAGCCCTATGTGTGATCAGGTAAGATTTGTGGATATATCAATACATTGCTCCTTTTCAGTCTGCTTCTCTAAAATTAAACCAAAACCCATTTCCCTTTCTGCTTAAAGCTGGGTTAATTTGTTCCGTATCTGCTTAATCAATGAGCTCCAGCTGGATACAAGAGGGTGGGTGGTGCAGTCTAGGATGAGATGTTATGAACATGGAAAGAGGGTAAGTGGCATGGTCAGGTATCCAATTTTCCCCACAAAAACAAAAGCAAGACCATGAGTCTTAAAATTAAATAATTTTTGAGGAATCCGAAAGGACCTTATAACTTACTCTGTCTAAACCACTGATTTAATAAAAGAGAAATGGACCATTCAAAGCATAAATTATTTTTTGTGTGTAAGCTTCCACAGCTGGTTAGTGGCCATGTTGGCAATGAACCCAGATCTCCAAGCTCCTCATGGCGTAGTTTTTCAATCGCAGTCCAAACGTCACAGCCGATGCAAGATGCCAGTGAAGATTTGGTTTTCTTTCTTGTTGAAATTAAATCACTACTTACCTTTCCTCTTTTAATCACCATCAGGACCAAGAGACAGTATTGGTGTTCTATAGCTTAGAAAAGTGTTACAAACAGATGTAATTTATCATTCTCATGCCAAATGTTAGTAGTGGCTCTTTAAAGAGTTGAAGGGTCCCAAGGATTCACTGGTGCTTAAGAGAAAAGAGGACCTTGATCAATATATGATCTATGTCATGGTTGCAGGGGTTCTTATCTGTTTTCTTCAGCATTGTACTCCTAGAATGTAAGTAGTACCTGACATATAACAGGTGCTCAGTCAGCATTTGTTGAATGAGCATTGGAGGGGCTAGGCAAGTGACATGCTGTGTTTCATCATATAGTGTAAGAAGATTCTATGATACAGGAAAAAATAACTCAAACTAAATTATATGAATGAATTTGTTTAAAAATCATGTATTGTGCTAACTATGGTAGTTGACCCACAAATGCTGATAATTTAGTTACTTTTCTTTACCTTTGCCTAGGTTGCATATACAGCGTTATTTCCTGAAGACATCCCATCAAATAAAATCATCCTGAAGGTCAGTGCCAAGGATGCTGATATTGGATCCAATGGAGACATACGATACTCACTCTATGGACCTGGACACAATGAATTTTTTCTAGACCCAGAAAGTGGTAAGGTGAAATTTATTCTTTGGGTAAATGCCATTGTTGATCCCTGAGAGACGTTAAGTTCTCACATGGTCTCATCAGTAGTAGGCAGCTGTGTACCAGAGCCTTGATAGGGTGTCTGGCTACCTTGGACTCTAAGAAATGCTATTTGAACTTGGTACCTGAAGATAGATTCTCTGGAGCACACAGACTGTTTGGCTTATAAACTTGCCCTGACTTACTTACATTTATTAGCATCAAGTGGATTAGACATGTCTTCTTGCTTCTCCTGTTTCTCATATTCATGAAGTGAAGCATCTTTCCCATACAGGAAATTCTGTATGAACAGAATTACATCACAAGTTCAAGTTGCCATGCAAACCAAACAGCAGTGCGCAATAAGGAGAGTTTTTCCCTGCTGAAATTTCTTTTGGGTCCCTTCCCAATGCTTATTAACACACTTGTCTGGTTTTTATTAAACATTCCTACTTAGTTTCTCCACAGTTATGAGCCCTTAGATTTGCTTACATATTCAGGTAAAATTTATAAAGTAGAAGGTTATGTGTGCCAAAGCAGATGCCTGCACTGAGGGCCAGAGCTAATGGAAACGGCACTTTCTGTGGAGGTAAAGTATTTCAGTGTTATATGTTGGATAGTTCAGCCACTGGCAGTTTTTAAATGAACTGTAAAGAGAGAATAACTTGCATATTTCCAGTGTTGTCTCGGTCCTATTGGACAACACAATTTCAGGACTGTGAAAGGCTGTGGTTCCTGCCAGCCCCACTCCTGTGGCATCACTATTCTATGTGGAAGCACTGAGCTACACAGGAGTACGCTGCTTGGCTATGTGTGCCTGGTGTTTATTTACTCAACAGCTACCACTTATTGGGTAGCTAGTCAACATAAAAGAACATTATGGGTTGTTTTTGGTAGACTTTAAGATGAGCAACACAAACCATGCCCAAGTGAGGAAGACAGACCAATAAGCCAATAATAATAATAATAATAATAATAATAATAATAATAATAAGGAAAGGCAGAATGAAATGAGAGCCCAGGAGAGATCCCAGGGGAGTTATGTCTGGGCCCAGAGGAAGAAGTAGCCAATATTCTGATGAGAGGAGAGAGGAAACTGATTTTGAAAAGAGCGGGCATTTGAACTGAGCTGGGGTTGCAGCCGCTGAGGCAGGACACTGCCAGGGGCAGTGTGAGCAGAGAGTCGGCGCCTGCAGGGCATGCCTCACACAGCATGGCCACTGGAGAGAGGGGCTGGAGAACGGTTGGTGACAAAAGTGGTTGGGAAATGACTTTTGACCACACCATGGAGGGTCTTGAATGCCCTCCGGGAAAACCACGGGCTGCTTTTAGGTAGGAGAGGGACACAGTCCGACTTGTGTTTGAAAGCCAGATGCATGTGGCAAGGAAGCCAGAGGAGGAACTGCTCTGTAAGCACAAATGGCATGGTCCAAATAACATCTACTAATTTCAGTTCAGTGTAATAATGTTAGTGAGTCATACTGTATACCAAATAGCATTTATTCAGGTCTGTCACTGTGCTCAGTGTTTAACCATTACATTTTAAACAACAAACAACAAAATCTCCATGGGGGCTGGTACCCAGCACCAGCACATCTGTCCCAGTGGTTGACATACATAACCTACCACCATGCTGGTTTCTCCAGGCTCCTCAAATATGCACCCAGAGCACTCCCCCAGCAACCACAGGCCCTTCCACAGCCCAGCAAGTAGGGTTCACCTGGCACAGTAGGGCTCCTGCAGGACCTCCCCCTGCTGTAACCAGTCTCTTTTTAAAAAAAAAAAATTTCTTTATTAAATTTTAGAGAGGGGAAGGGAGGGAGAAGACAGGGAGAGACATGTCAATGTGTGGCTCCCTTTCTTACACCCACAACTGGGGACCTGGCCTGTAACCCAGGCATATGCCCCAACTGGGAATCAAACTGGTGACCCTTTGGTTAGCAGGCCAGCACTCAATCCACTGAGCCACACCAGCCACAGCCTCTGTTTCAGTCATTTGTTTTCCTCTAAAAGGTGGGCTAAAGCTCTGGCTGGTGTGGCTCAGTTGGTTGGGCATCATCTTGCAAAGTGAAAAGTCACCAGTTGGATTCCTGGTCAGGGCACATGTCTCGGTTGCAGGCCAGGTCCTGTGTCAAGGGCATGGGAGAGGCAACTGATCCATGTTTCCCTCTTGCTTTGATGTTTCTCTCCCTCTTTCTCCTTCCCTTTCCCTCTCTTTAAAACATAAATAAATAAATAAATAAATAAATAAATAAATAAATAAATGTTTATAGTGAGTTTAGAAAAAGATGGAGTAAAAAGATGGTGAGCACCTGGAAGCAGAGATACTGCCTGCCCCTTCGGGGTCTACATATTACTGACTTGACTGACTATGAGAGATTCAGGACACTTGTCCATTCTCTACGCTTCTGCTGGAGATGCAGCAGAAATCCAGAGATGTAGCAGGTCTTGCAAGGTTCAGGGAGGTATGGAGCTTCCCCGTGTAGCCAAAAAGAAGAACCCTGATTCCAGAGGTTTCACAGTGGAATTAATTAATTTGAAGGTCATGCAATGTTTGTTGTTGCATCCAAAACCACATAAATTATCCCCTGATGATTAAAATTGAATTTGTTCTTTTTTTCAAAATATGAGGCACGTCAGCCAAATGTCATTGGTCTTTCCTGAATTGGGATTCTTTATATAATCGATCCTCTGCTTTTCAAAGAGAGACAGTTTTTGAAAAGCCAGGCTATTTATTTTCACAGGTGAGTTAAAAACTTTGTCTCTGTTGGACCGGGAGAGGGTCCCTGCATACAACCTGATCGCCCGGGCCACCGACGGGGGTGGCAGGTTCTGCCAATCTGATGTCCGCTTGATCCTGGAGGATGTGAACGATAACCCCCCTGTGTTTTCCTCTGACCACTACAACGCCTGTGTCTACGAGAACACGGCTGCCAAGGCTCTGTTGACCAGAGTTCAGGCCGTGGATCCCGACATCGGTAAGTCAGTTACACTGAAGGGCTGTCTCCCTGTTGACACATCTTCAGGTGCTGCCTGCTGCCTTTCCTGTAGTTTCATCAGCTCACCGTGGTTCCTTCCCAAGAACATGGACATTGAGCCACATTTCAGCTCTTCCAATACTGTGAATTCCTTTACCTTTTAACACAGAATTTTGGATTTTTTCTTTTAACCTTTAGAATAAAAACTACAGCTTCCCTACTTGCTTGTCCTCCTGAACATAGTTAAAATGCTGTGTTGTGTGGCAGGGAGAATTCATTTCCATTTCTATAAAGAATTGCATCACATGCTTCAGCTGAATTACAACACTCTCGATTTATGGCAGTGCCCCAAAGTGCAAAGACCAATTACTAAGTGTGCTGATGGTCCAATGTGGGTTTTTTTTAAACTGCCATTTTCCAGAGCAGTTTGGTCACATATAAACTGGCATTTCTAGGCAGACTGAGGGTGGGTGAAATAAGAAGAAATTAGAATGAAAGTTGCTAATAAAGTTTGTGTTCAAACCCACTTTACATAATGAGATGGTGAGTTAGAAAAGACTGGAGTTAATTGCTAGGTAGTCCTTCTGAGAATGCATAAGTTATTGAGGTGACTGCATGATGGAATATAAATACAAAAGGGCATATAGGCAGCATTTGTGCATTTTAAGAGCTGTAAATCAGAGGAGTAGGAAATGACGGGGTGTGTCTGCTATGCTAAACAGGCCTTTATGTAGTTCATTGTCTTATTGCTTAATTCTGAATTGAAAGAAAAATTATTGGGCTAATGGAAAAGTAAATACACTATAATTAGTTGAAAACAAACATAAAGCCCAGGGTCTCTGCATATGTACCCTGAGAGAAATTAGTGGCTACACTTTGAATTATTGCTCTTATCTCATTAGCATAATTTTCTAGGCTGACAACCAACCCTTTAAAAATCTGCATATTATAAAATCTGCTTGATGAAAAATGATAAGCAGGAAATGACTCTTATGATCTATAATTATGCAATACCTACAAATGCTGTCTTATAAAGAAAGTTAGAAAACATTCTTTGGACTCATAAGCAAACATTTGGGGAAAAGAGGCCAGAAATTTTGCAAATTAATTTTTTAATAATTTAAATTTGACTTTGAGAATATTTAAGTGAGCCATAGATAGAATTTTAAGATTTAATAATTTATTTTTTAATTAAAACGAAATTGAGTTAAATTGAAACTTTAAGAATTCTACTCATTTTGTGCATGAAGGACATGGGTGGGCTCTGTCCACTAGAGACCGACAGTGGAAGGGGTCTGATCGGTGCACGTGGTGTTTCAGATGGAGGGGGTAGGGAGACGTCATTGACCCCCCCCCCACCCCGGTGTGGTTTGGGGGAAGAGTACGCTGTCAGCCCTGTTCTCCTTTTCACTTCTAAGTCAGCTGTTTCTGGTTGGGAATTGAAGAAGAAAGGCTGACTGGACTCTGGACCTTAAGCAGGGCAGAGATGATAAACCCTTTAAAGGGCCAAAACCAGAATAATGGTTTTATCAACATCTCCCTCTCCTCATTTTGCGCCAGTTAACAAATGCCTTACATTCAAGCTTCAAATCGACACAGAAGCTGTCAGTGCTGCTGACACTTAACTATAAATCACATTCACTGGGCCACCATATCAGCCTCAGGAAAATTCTAACCTAGGACCAGATTCTGGCTCATTTTTTGTTTTTTTTTTAGAACTCATTTAGCTTTTAAAAATAAGAGAACTGAGATAGCTAGAGAAGAACAAATGAACACTTCCAAAAACACAAACCGAGCACCTTCTCTGCCCCTCGCACTGCACCAAGGAAGAGGAAGCAAGCCGGTGTGAAGGTCTTGGTCAGAACCTGCGGGAGGTCCCAGCTGCAGCAGCGTCAGTCTGAGCCACAAACAGCCTGACACTCTCCAGAGTGTCAGTGACTGGGGGCTTAAGCCACTGTTCAGCAGGGCCTGAGAAGGGCTTACTTTGCCAGGAATCCCATTTCTCAGTCTTTCTTAGGAGCCCCAGAGGGGCATGAGCTGCGTGCTAAGGTTACCAGGTTGTAAAGTGGGCAGTTCCTCTTGGGGTCAAACTGAACCTCTGGCCTAAAGCTGGGTTTGCACATGAATCATTAGGCTGAATCCAGCCCCTTAATGTATTTAATTTGGCTTGTATACAGCATTCAAAAAAGTTTGAAATAGTTGTCCATAAAAGTCAGGAAATTTTTATTCAAAATTTTAGTTTCTGACATTTTATAAAAACAACAACAGCACTCAGAAGACTCAGCAATTCCTGCTGCATAGCCTGCTGCAGTGGAAGCTAAATAAAAGCTGCCTCCTTGATATCGGGTTGTTCCCAGCCTCCCTGTTCCCATCCACTTCACTTACTTATGTTACTGCCTGATCTCAGAGGCCCATTCTCTAAAGTGACAGGAAATATCTGTTTTTTAATATTTTTTCATTTTGAAATAACTATAAGTTCTTAGGAAATTGCAAAAAAATAATGTACAGGAGGTTGTATAGCACTTCCCCCCAATGATAACATCCTGCGTAACTAATGTATCAGATTTCAGCATGAGTGTGTGTGTGTATAATTCTGTGTAACTTCACCCATGTGCAACTTCATATCACCACCAGCGCCTTCACCCACCACTTGTCCACACCAACCTCCTCCTGCACCTGCTTCCCAGGCCCCAACCCCTGGCAACCACTAGTCTCCGTATCTGTAATTTGGTTATTTAAAAAATTGTGTTTAAATGGAATCACGTAGTTTGTAGCCATTTGATTGGCTTTTTTTTTAATTCAGCATCATTCCCTCGAGATCCATCCAAGTTGTTCAATTGGTTTTGATTCTAGCAAAGAACATTGGCTGCACTGTGTAAGTGACAGGGCTGTTTGGTTCTGTGAAGCGTATTCCTTTACCTGAAAGTAGCTGCTAAGTTGAGAATAAAATAAAACCAGAGAAAGACAGGACCACTTTAACACCTATCTTCTGAGTTCTAAGAAGTAGCATGGCAATTGTCTAGATTTTAGCATGAAATTCTTAGTTTTCTGTTAAAATGGAAATATCCTCAATCCCATGAACTAATGGAATGATGCAACCTGACATTTATTAAAATTTAGCCCTTTTGGTGAAGATTAGGAGACGTTTGCTTGCACTATGTCTTTGGGTTAATATGTTACTATTTAGTCTACCTCTTAGGGGTACCACTTATAATATCCAGGTTCCAAATTCTGAGGGCTTTTTATTCTAGCAAATGGAATATAAAGTAATGAATGAGGTTCAAAGCTAAAATCTGTGACCATTTTTGGCAGATGACATGAAACTAAAATGTAAACTTGCACTGGAATATGTGCTGTAGCTTGTGATTTATTGAGAGGCCAATTTCCACATATTTGAAATGTAAGAAGACATTGTTTTCCTCTTATGGATAAGGGACATAAAGCAAAGAAATTTCTAATGAGCATCTCACTTATTTCTTTCCTGTGAAATATTTCCTGCAAGGTTGGAACTTCTTTCAGGATCATCAGAGGAACTCAGAGACTTGTAACATACTTTACAGCTATTTTCCTCTCAATTTAACAGACACTTAAGGAGCAACTAGGTAGTAGGCACTACAGAAGGAGCAGGGACAGGCCTCAGGTCATACATAGTAGTGAAGGGCAAGAGTCAGGTACACAAGTACTTTACTAAAAGGCAGAGCCCCATATTGAATAGGATTTCAACAGGAAGCCATTCAGGAGGGTGGGAGCATGAGGATAATGTTGTAAAGCTGGGAATGATGGGCCCAGCTAAATAGTTGGGAGAACATCATGTTCTGCAAGATGAAAAGAGGTAAATGAGGTGAGAAAAATAGCCTGCAGCCTGATCATGGTAGTTCATGAAGGGATTAATGTACTTAAACCCATAGGTGAGAAAGAACTGTGGAGCACTTTTGAGAAAAATTATCAGCTCTGGGTTTTGAAAGTGCAAATCTGATGGAAGCATCTAAATGACAGTAAGGGCTCTGGCCAGTGAGGCTCTGTTGGTTGCAGCATTGTCCAGTAAACCAAAAGGTCTTGGGTTCGATTCCCAGTCAGAGCACATACGGTACTTAGATTGCAGGTTCCATATCTGCTTGGGGCATGTGTGAGAGCCAACCAATCAATGTTTCTCTCTCACATCAATATTTCTCTTCCTCTTTCTCTCCCTGCCTTCCCTCTCTCTGAAATCAATAAACATTTCCTTGGATAAGGAAAAAAACAAAACAAGGGTAGGGAAAGCTATTAGGAGGAGAATGAGAAAGACCACAAGGGCCAAAACAAGTGTGGTGGCTTTGGGACTTAAAGTGAAGGAGCAGAATGTTCTCTGTGTCTATGGATCATGGAAATGTAAAGTACAGCATAGGTTATATAGTCAACAAAATTCGAGTACCTCTGTATCGTGTCATATGGGTACGAGATTTATCAGGATGATCACTTAATAAGCTATACAAAGTCTAATCACTGGGGTGTACTCCTGAAACTAATACAACATTTAATGTCAACTATAATTGAAAAATTAAAAATCAACTTTTTAAAAAGCTGAGCAATAAAAGGAAGGAGCATATGAGAGATTTTAGATGTGAACTCTAAGTTTTGGCAATATAGCCTGGGCAAGATGGGTACCAGGTAAAGGTGCTGAGTGAGTAGAAATAGCACAGGTGACCTGAACAGGCCTCCGTGTAGAGAGAAAGAGGAAAGACTGGAAACATGTTGGAAATTAAAAATGCAGCCCTTCAGAAAAAATGTTCGGATCAGATAAATTTGCTACTCATGACAAAGTGGGGAGCTCTTGCCTTTTAGGAGGTTACAGTCATAGTGTTAGGCACCAGTGAACATTCAAAGAATAATGTAATAAATGTTATAATAGAGTACATCTGTAAAAGTAAGGATTTTTTAAGGAAGAGTCATACATATAATATGTTAGTGCAGGTCTCTTTGGAAACATTAACATGTGAGCAATGAATTTTCAGCTGGGGTAACTCAGGAAGGATCCACAAAGTGACATTAGCATTTAAGTTGGGTGTTAAAGGTCAGGGCTTGAATTCAGATGGGTAAGAAGAAGAGAAAGATCCAGTAGCAAGTGAGAGAGAGAAAAGGATGGGGGAAGAGAGAGAGAGAGAATTGCATCTACCAAGATAGGCTTGGCTAAACTGGGGTGATTTTGTAAAGACTCAGTGGCTCAGCACAGCAAAAGTTTAATTCTTTCCCATGTGAAGTACAGGTGACATAAACATCTGGTCCCTGTCTTGTCAACGCCGTCTTCTTGGACTTTGGTTCCCAAGCTCACTACTGCAGAAGACAGGCACATCAGTGCTTAGCTGCTTTAGCCTGGGAGAGACCCACACTACTCTGTCACTGTCCATTGTCCAGCGCTAGTCTGAGGAGGCTAGGAAATGTGGGGGCGGCCATGGGACATTGGGTGAGCACTCGACTCTGTCACAATGATGAAAGCAGGAAAAGACAGCTGGCTCAGCAGATCCCAAAGAGGCAGAGAGGGTGACCTTACTAATATGTTAGCCTCAGCAACATGTAGAGACCACTTGACCTTAGAAGTGAGAAGGAAAGAAGCAGAAGGAAAAAAATCTGATACCTAGAAGAAAAAAGGGAGATATTGAGGATAACCCAGTGGGAAGCACCATCTGCCCTCAGACATCCCCATATGGTAAGAGGTTCTGTCATCTCAGGAGACTAACATGGCAGCAGCTGGCTGGGCACTCTGAGGAGAATGCAAGGAGTTTGTTTCAGGGACTTAAGGAAAATGAAAAGGAGTCACCAAGAAATGAGGGAGAGAAATGTCTCACCCGCTGAGGGCTCTGTAGGTGCTGGGTTCCATAAATGAGTGGATTCAGTCAGTACAGTGAATTATATTAATAGGAAATAAGAGAAATTCTTTTGGAGTCTTCCAGAATGATGCCTTTCCCTCTAAAATTAATAGTTAAATCTTCACATTAACAAAGATCAGGAAAGAGACAGAGAAAACATCTCTTGACAGAACTTTTCCACTTTTAACCAAGTGTTTGTTTTTAGCAGCCCTCAGTACCCTTCACTTTGTACTGTCATTCAGTGTAACAGTGTAAGCTTACTGTCAACATTGGACACTTGTTTTCTGTGTATTTCTCGAGGGAGATGGTGTCATGACCCCTGGGCCGTGCTCTCATGGGGCAGAAGCTGGGATGAGCTTGATTTTCCAATGCAGCGATCTTGCAGGTATCCGGTCCAGTATCCTGGAGCACCATTTGCTCTAAGAGTTTAGCTCCTTATAAAGGAGGAAGAAATTATTTATCTGAAAGGGATGTTCATGAAACTAACCACTGAGTGTTGTTAAATGGAAATCTTTCTGACCTAATGACTTTAAATCAATCTATCCAGATGTTTCTTGCCTCTACTGACTCATCCTAGCCTGTGTGTCTGCCACTTATTGGGGGCCATGAAAAGAGACTCAGGAAGAAAGCTAAGAGATGGAATAAGTTTGCAGTAAAGTGTGATTGATAGATGGTAGAACTATGGCAAACAAGCACATCCAGTTAGCAGAGTCCTACTTCTTCCTAGGATGAAGTCTGAGGGAATTCTTTTCACACCGATCTGTAAGAATTAGAAACACTTGTCTACACTTGGTGCTGTCACTTAATTTCATTTTGGATGGCCAAAGGTGAAGTTTCAATCCTGTAATGGTGGTATATTTTAAATCATTCCCTCTTCACCCTTATGATCTAATGGAGGAAACTATAAAGCCTTTTGATTTTAAATCTTTCATCAGCGCCTTTGGTCTCATGGAGGAAAACAAATACATGTTCAGCATGTGCTATCTGAATGACTTTAACTGTATATATTATCTTTGCACTGGTCCCCAAAAGAAAATTTTTTAAAAGTTATACCTGACAGAGAAGGTAAATTCTGAAGCATCTCTTTCTTTTTTTTTTTTTTATTCTCACCTGCTTTTATTCTCATTGCTTTTAGAGATAGAGGAAGGAAGAGAGAGAAACATCAATGTGAGAGAGAAGCACAAATCAGTCACCTCCTGTACATGCCCAGACTGGGGATAGTACATGCCCACACCAGGGTTCAAACTTGCAACCTGTTCCTGTGCATTGACCAGGAATCAAACCTGCAACCCTTTGGTTACAGAATCAACTGAGCCACACTAGCCAGGGCCTGAAGCATCCTTTTCCACTGCTTTCAGCACTTGGGTGTGTGAGACAGTGAGGAAAGACAGTCTGAGCCAACATCTTGGCTTCCTCTGGACTCTGCAAATGAGGCTTGAGGATATCCACAAACATTCCTCAGGGACACATCTACTACTAACCAGATTGATCAGGAGGGGGGAAGCCCTGGATGATGAGTGCCCTGTGCTATGTGTAAGCTGTGTGACCTTGGCTCAGTCATTGGCTTCTCTGGTTGTAAAGATGTTCAGTGAACTTAGCGAAAGAGTGGGTGAACTTAGTGAGCACTTCAACAAAAGAGATAGGAGACATGAAATGGAGATAGAAAACAAAAAACAATCAATGAGAAATGAAGA
Source organism: Anoura caudifer (assembly GCA_004027475.1). Taxonomy (NCBI): domain Eukaryota; kingdom Metazoa; phylum Chordata; class Mammalia; order Chiroptera; family Phyllostomidae; genus Anoura; species Anoura caudifer. Next base: position 1,223 of record PVKU01004601.1, on the reverse strand, counting down.
CTACACAAACAGAAATGAAAAATACATACAAGGAAATAGTAAAGTCGATGAAGCAGAGGATCAAATCAGCAATTTGGAAGATAAGAAAGCAGAAAACATCAAATCACAACAGAAAAAAAGGAGGGTAGTATAAGGAACTTCCGGGATAACTTCAAGCAAACCAACATGCACATTATTGGGATAGTGGAAGAAGAGAGAAAGCAAAAAATGGAAAACTATTCAACAGCCAAGTGGTATAAATGTGCTACAGCTATTTTACCATTCATCTGTTGATGGACACTAGGTTTACTCCCAAATCCTGGCTATTGTAAATAATCCTGCAAGGAACCTAGGGGTGCTTACATTCTTTAGAATTAGTGTTTCAGGTTTCTTGAGATAAATTCCCAGAAGTGGAATATCTGGGTCATAAGACAGTTTCATTTTTAATTTTTTGAGGTAACTCCATACTGCCTTCCACAGTGGCTGCATCAATCTGTATTGATGTACTGCATCAATACACTGCAAAAGGGTTCCCCTTTCTCCACATCTTTGCCAGCACTTGTTGTTTGTTGATTTATTGGTAATAACCATTCTGGCAAGTGTGAGGTGATATCTCTTTGTAGATTTAATTTGCACTTCTCTGATGGTTATTGATATTGAACATCTTTTCATACATCTATTGACCACTTGTATGTCCTTTTTGGAGAAGTGTCTATTCAGGTCCTTTGCTCATTTTTAAATTGGATTACTGGGTATTCCAATTTAAAAATAAGCAATACTGTGGGTATTTTGGTGTTTAGTTACATATGTTCTTTATAAATTTTGGATATTAACCCCTTATCTGATGTATCAGCAAATGTGTTCTCACTTGTGACAATATGGATGGACCCAGACAACATTACGCTAAGTGAAATAAGCCAGTCAAAGAAAGACAAATACCATATGATTTCATTCATATGTGGAACCTAATGAACAAACTGAACTAACAAGCAAAACAGAGACAAGCTCATAAAGAGAAAGCAGGCTGACCGCATGGCAGGGTCTGTGAAGGGGTTGAGCAACAAAGAAAAAGAACTCAGAGACACAAACAACAGTGTGATGATTGTGGAGGGGAGGGGGCATGGATGGTGGTGGAAGAGGGTCTGGGGGATAAATGCTAATGGAAAATACAATAAAAAATGAACCATTATAAAAAAGAAAGGAAAACAAAACAAAAAAGAAAACTTATTTGAAAAAAAAAAAAA
>PVKU01004600.1:0-142802 GCA_004027475.1 Anoura caudifer | reverse complement strand
CTCCTGACTGAGATTTCAAGCGACCAGGTTTATGCTGGCGTGGCGGGTCGCTGCTTGGCTGCCCCGGGAGCGAATGTTCCTGCTTCCTCCCCTGCGTCTTACGGCCAGCCCTGGCCCGGTTTCTCGGCCCCCGCCCTGGTCTCCGCACCGCCGGAGTACTCTCCTTACCGTCCGGTTTTTCAACGTCCACTGCAATTTTTGATAATCTGTTTTCAAATATGCTGTGTTTCTGGTGTCTGTTTGCTGTGCTGCTTTGAAAAATGTCCCAGTTTAAGACCTATGTGTGGGAGGCAGAGATGTACGTCCTCTTACCATGCCGCCATCTTGCACCCCCCTCGAACATACACTTCTCCAAGGAGAACATACAGAGGATCCAGAGACACATGAAAAGATGCTCAATATCGCTAGCTATCAGAGAGATGCAAATTAAAACCACAATGAGATACCACTTCACAGCAGTCAGAATGTCCATCATAAACAAAGCAACAAACGTTGATTGTTGGAGAGGATGTGGAGAAAAGGGGACCCTAGTGCACTGTTAGTGGGATTGTGGACTGGTACAACCACTATGGAAAACAGTATGCAATTTTCTAAGAAAACTAAAAATGGATCTACCTTTTGACCCAGCAATTCCACTGCTCAGATAATATCCTAAGAACCCTGAAACACCAATCCAAAAGAACATATGCACCCCTATATTCATAGCAGAATAATTTACAATAGCCAAGTGTTGGAAACTACCTAGGTGCCCATCAATAAATGAATGGATCAAGAAACTATGGTACATTTACACAATAGAATTCTATGCAGCAGAAAGAAAGAAGGAACTCCTACCCTTCCAGACAGCTTGGATGGAAACTGGAGAGCATTATGCTAAGCGAAATAAGCCAGGAGGTGAAAGACAAATACCATATATCTCACCTTTAACAGGAACCTAATCAACAAAACAAACAAACAAGCATAATATAACCAAAGACACTGAACTTAAAAAGAGGTTAATAGTCACCAGAGAGGAGAGGGGAGGGAATTTCAGGGGAAAAGGGGAAGGGTTTGGAGCAACAAGTATGAAAGACACATGGGCAAAAACTAGGGGTGGTAGATATGGGAGGGGGGTGGTGAGGGCTGAGGTGGTGGTCTGGGATAGGAGTAAAAGACAGATAACTGTACAAGAACAACAATTAAAATTAAAAAATAAAAAAAACTATAAATCAGTCATCACAAAATAATTCTGGGGACACAAAGTACAGCACAGGAAATACAGTCAATAATATGGTAATAACTATGGTTCCAGGTGAGCACTGGCAACATCAGGGAGACCCCTTTGTAAAGTATATGATGCTGTACAACTGAAAATAATACAAAATAATATTAAATGTAAACCTCAGTTGAAAAATAAAATTAGAATATCAAAAAAATTACAAGTACAGCAATATATTGTTGGGTTTTATGTGTGTGTGTGTGTGTCACAAAAATGAGAAATATAGTATTAACATTTCTATATTTAATTGCAATAGTTTTATAAAATGTATTTTGATATGTTAGAATGTGTGTAGTAAGTCATATAACAGCCATTAAAAAGTATCAATATTTATACAGAAAATATTGAAAAATAAAAATGTCACATAAAAATATTAATAAGAAAAATAGAGGAACAAAAATTCATGGGACATAGAGCAAAAAAGAAATAAAATGGGGCCCTGGTTTGTTAAATCATTGTCCTGATACACCAATGTTGCAAATTCCATTTCAAAATTCTATTTTCAAGCACATTCAGGAAACAGCAAATGAATGCATAAATGGAATGGAGCTAAAAAGCTGTGTGTCTGCCTGTCTGGCTGACTCTCTCTCTCCTTCTTCCTTTTCTTTCTCTCTTTCTCGCTCTCTCTCTCCATCCCTTGCTTTCTAAGTCTAACATCAGTAAAATTGTAAACTGGCAGAAGGCAGAAGTAAATTCAACTAATATATAGTAGTTTTAAAAGTAAATGGATTAGACAATCTAATTGGAAGGGAATAAATGTCCAAGTAGATAAGAACCAAGATACAACTATATTCTGTCTGCATAAAATATGCTTTATATTTAAAGTACATAAACTAGGCTTCCAGCCAAGATGGAGGCATAGGTAGATACAATGTGCCTCCTCAAACAACCAAAAGAAGGACCACAACAAATTTAAAAACAAAAAAACATCCAGAACTGCCAGAAGAGCCAACTATATGGAAGTCTGACAACGAAAGAGTCAAAGAAATATTCACCCAGGCTGGTAGGAGGGGCAGAGGGGACACACAGAAAGGCAGAGCTGGAGGATCAAAGCAGTTGAGGTGGCAGCTGGTGAACCAGTTGAGGCAACAGCTGGTAGAGAGGAGGGTCCCACATTTGTGTATGAGTAAACCAGGAGGAATAACTGGGGAGCAAGACAGACCAAACAATCCAGGGTTCCTGCATGGGGAAATAAACCCTTGAAACCTCTGATTATAAAAACCTTTGAGAGTTGTTGTGGTGGGAGAAACTTCCAGACTCACAGGAGAGTTCACTGGAGAGACCCACAGGGTCCTAGAATATACACAAACCCACCCACCTGGGAATCAGCACCAAAAGGGCCCGATTTGCTTGTGGGTAGCAGAGGAAGTGATTGAAAGCCTTCCCTGAGCCAGACAAGTGGCATTGTTTCCTCTCAGACCCCTCCCCCACAGACAGTGCCACAAAGCAGTGATGTGGGTTGCCCTAACCTGACCAATACCTAAGATTCCACCCCTTACTACATCACAGGAATGTGCCCCCAAAATGGCTCAAATGAAAGAATAGATCAAAGCTCCAGAAAAAAAATACAAATAAGCAATGAAGAGATAGCCAACCTATCAGATGCCGAGTTCAAAAGTGCTAATTCGGATGCTCAAAGAAAAAGGTTGAGTATGGTCACAAAATATAGAAAAAGATGAAAGGTGTGAAAAGCACAGTTTACAATACCCAGGTGCTGGAAGCAACCAAAGTGCTCATTAGTAAATGAATGGATCAAAAACCTATGATGCATTTACCTGGTGGACTACTATGCAGCAGAAAGAAATAAGGAGCTCCTACCATTTGCAACAGCATAGATAGATCTGGGGAGCATTATGCTAAATGAAGTAAGCCAGGTAGTGAAAGACAAATACCATATAATCTCACCTTTAACAGGACCCTAATCAACAAAACAAACAAGCAAGCAAAATATAACCAGAGACATATTAACAAACTGACCATAACCAGAGGAGAAGTGGGAGGGGATAATGAGAGGGAAAGGGAGGAAGGGTTTTCAGGAACATATACAAAGGACACATGGACAAAACCATACATGGGAAGGACCAAGGGTGGGAATTGGGGAATTGGGGTGAATGGTGGGAAAAAATGGAGAGAACTGTACTTGAACAATAATAATAAAAAAAAGAAAGAAAAGAAAAGTGAAATAAAGGAAAATGTACTGGGAACCAAAAGTGATGGGAAGGAAGCCAGGACTCAAATCAGACATTTGGACCAGAAGGAAGAAATAAACATTCAACCAGAACAGAATGAAGAAACAAGATTTTTTTTTTTAATGAGAAGAAGCATAGGAACCACTAGGACAAATTTAAGCATTCCAACGTCCAGATCATAGGGGTGCCAGAAGGAGAAGAAGAAGAGCAAGAAATTGAAAACTTATTTGAACAAACAATGAAGGAGAACTTCCCCAATCTGGCAAAGAAAATAAACTTGTAGGAAATCCAGGTAGCTCAGAGAGTCCCCAACAAATTGGACCCAAGGAAGCACACACCAAGGCACATCATAATTACATTACCCAAGATTGAAGATAAGGAGAGGATCCTAAAAGCAGCAAGAGAAAAGGAGACAGTTACCTACAAAGGAGTTCCCATAAAACTATCAGCTGATTTCTGAAAGAAATCTTACAGGCAAGAAGAGGCTGGAAAGAAGCATTCCAAGTCATGAAAGGTAAGGACCAACATCCAAGATTACTCTAGCCAGCAAAGTTTTCATTTAGAATGGAAGGGCAGATCAAGTGCTTCCCAGATAAGGTCAAGTTAAAGGAGTTCATAATCACCATGCCTTTATTATATGAAATGTTAAAGGGACATATTTAAGAAAGAGAAGAAGATCACAACTATGAACAGTAAGATGATAACAGTAAGATGACTCACAACTATCAACCAAACCTGAAAAAAAAAAAAAAAAAAAGCTAAGCAGACAACCAGAACAGGAACAGAATCATAGAAATGGGGATCACATGGAAGGTAATCACTGGGGAAGAAGAGAGGGGAGAATGTGGGAAAAGTTACAGGGAATAAGAAGCATAAATGGAACAAAATAGACAGGAGGAAGTTAAGAATAGTATAGTAAATGTAGAAGCCAAAAAACTTCTATGTACAACCCGTGGACATGAACTAAGGGTTACTGATGAGAGGGGTGCTCTGGGAAGGAGGGGAATAAGGGGGTGGGGGGATGGGACAACTGCAGTAGCATGATCAATAAAATATATTTTTAAAAAATCAAGACGTCTGAGAAACTTTCCCAGTTTATTGAACTATAACAATTATTTGTGATGTGATACTTTTATAGGATCCTGGAAAATAAAAATAGACAGGTGGAACTAAAGAAACCTGAATTTGATGTGGATGTTTGTGAATAACAATACATCAATGCTGGTTCATTGGTTTTAATAAAATGTCATACATATTATTGTAAGATGTTACTAATTAGGTAAACTAGTTGCAAATTATATGGAGACTCTGCAATATCTTTGTGAATTTTTGGTACTAACTTCGTTGCACTCACTTTGCAAAAACAGCTCTAAAATAAAAATTTTATTAGGAAGAAAGAAACAAGGGATATCGGGAGGAAAAGAGGGAAAGAGAAAAAGAGAGGAATGAAAGGAAGGAAAAAGGAGAGAATGATTTTATCATGGCAAGACATATCTTAGACCATGGAAATGTTAGTCTAAACAGATTTTAATGTTTTTAGCAGTCCATAATGTAGCTGACTGGTAAGTGGTTTGCAGGATAAACATTATTTTTCTTTTAAAATATTGATAAAATTTGCCCACCTCCAGTCTTTTAGAACCTTTTTTTGTCCTCACATGAATGTGAGAGATCAATGACCATTTACTCATTTACAGATTCTCCTGAGACTCTTATGTGTCATTTAGATGTGCCAGAAGGTTTGGATTGATGTAAACAAATATGTGCACTCTTAACAGTCTATTTATCCATCATGAGGTTATTTACTTCATTCTCAGAAATGCTTGTTCTACCCTTTTCAATTCAAAGATTATTCTTCCAGCAGAGAAGCTCCATTGTCATAATTCTGAAGTTCCACTCTGTTTATAAATCTCTTAGGAGGGGAAAGATCTCAGCTTCCTCACATTTGAAGTTATTATCCCTATTCAACTCACCACCAGGATCTGTAGGGCATTAGGGAAATCTCTCATTTTTTTAATGTTTAGTTTTCTATGTTCATAGAATGAGAATTGGAGGGGATTCTTCAGAAGGATATTGAAATCAACAATGCCTCCTTATGAGTGAACTGCTTTGCAGAGTGTCTGGCACCAACGAAGTTGTTAAATGGGGACAGAGTTGATGATTATGAAAGGAAGAGGATGCTGGAAAGGGGGTGAGCAAAAAGGCTTTTCAGAGGAAGCAGAATAGATGAGACCTGAGACATGAGTGCTGTCAGAGAACATAATTGAAGAGAAAGGGGTAGCATGGAGCTGGAATCAAATGGAGATGGGACCCTAACAACAAAGTTATGACCCAGACTTCCTGTTCAGAAGTGTGTCCTGTGAGAATCTCCCCATCAATCTCATGAGGCGAAGACTGAGAAAGAAATGAAGGAAGAATGTTGACCCTATCTCTCAGCTTTAGGAAGGGAGGAGGAGTACACTCTGGCACTCCACCCAGGTCAAGCCTCAATGGGGACTGTGGCACCACAGAGGACAGACCTTGAATTTGCACCAAGGGAACAGTAATTCTGGGAAGCAGGGTTTTAAGAAAGCCCGACATCACTAAATGTGAGAGAAAAGACAAAAGAGAAGAGGCCCATTCCAAAAGAGATGGATTAGAGATGGGGGCTGCTGGTGAGAGAACAGCTGCAAGGGCAAGGGCAAGGGCAGGTGGCTGTGAGCAATTCCACAGCTAGAGAGATGCTGTGGTCCCAGACATGTGGTGGGCAGGCATGAGCAGAGGAGGAATGATGGGCCAGATACAGAAAGTCACCAGGGCAGGAAGACCCAGGTGCCTAACAGCAAGACCCAATGTCATGTTTCTTCTCCTAGCATATTGGTGGCCATGTTGTTTAAACCCCTTTAATATAACTTGTCATGAAGTTTGGACCCTGACCTTCCCTTCCCTGGCCTGTTGCTAGTCATGTGGCAGACCTCCTTAGAGGAGGAACAAGGGGGCTGGCAAATAGCCTCATAAGATTTCCATGCAAGCTCTTGCATGGCCACTCTTTAAATATTAAGCCCTTAGGACCATGAGGTTCCAGCACACATCAAATAACATTAAGAACAAAGCCTTGGATGTGTGGACCACAGAGACAGAGTTTTGTTCAAACTAGATATAGCATCTAGGCTTCAGCTGTGTTTCAGCTCCAAGTCCAGTAAAGCAGGCAAAGCCAGGAGGGATGATGCTGTGGTTGACATCAGGACCAGTTGCAATGACTAATGACCCTCGGCCCTGGCAATGACCCTGAAAAGACACACCTGGAAACTTGATGAATATTCTACTGAGATTCTCCTCTGGGACCTCTCCTAGAGCCCCTGCTTTCAGAAAGTGGATAAAAGTCCTAAACACAAAGGACTCAGTTTTCCCTCTATCTCTCTCCCTGCCAACCCCTGCATCACAGCCATGACTTTCTCCCTCAACTTCCTCCAGGTGTGTTTTCTCTGTGCTTCTTTCTCCTAAGGTCCAGTGGTTCTTTTTTTGTCTGTATGATGCTTTTTCCTGAGTCCATGCAACCCAGCTGGCTCACTTCTTCTATGGCTCACTTCTACCTCTATGACCTTCTAAATAAACTTCAAGTTGTATTTGAGTTCCTTGTCTATGAATTTTTTCTTTTTATTATATTTTATTAATTTTGCTATTACAGCCATACCAATTTTTCCCCACTTGGCCCTCTCCAACCAGGATTCCCTAGTCCTTCAGGCAATCCCTACACCATCATTCATGCCCATGGTTCACAAGTATAAATTCTATGGTTACTACATTCCCTATACTATACTTTACATTCCCATGGCTATTCTGTAACTACCTATTGGTACTTCTTTTTTAAAGATTTTATTTATTTATTTTTAGAGAGAGGGAAAGGGAAGGAGAGGGAGAGAAACATCAATGTGTGGTTGCCTCTCACGTGGCCCCCACTGGGGACCTGGCCTACAACCCAGGTATGTGCCCTGACTGGAAATTGAACTGGTGACCCTTTGGTTCTCAGCCCACACTCAATCCACTGAGCTACACCAACCAGGGCCCTATTGGTACTTCTTAATGCCTCACCTCTTCACTCATTTCCCCATGCCTTCCTCCTATCTGGCAGTCATCAAAATGTTCTCTGTATCCGTGAGTTTGTCTCTGTTCTTCTTTGCTCAGTTTGTTTTATAGATGCAATTGTTAATAAATATGTATTTATTGTCATTATATTTCTCATAGTTTTGATCTTATTTTTTTAAATAAGACCCTTTAAAGTTTCATATAATAATGGATTATTGTTAATGATCACTCCTTTCATTTTTTCTTCTCTTAGCCAAACCCAAGGACTAAAGTTTAACATCTGGTGCCATTTCACTGTTAACAGATGCAAGTGGACCTCTTCAAAGGGGATTTTTGAGTCTGATAATCTGTATCCAACAGCCTCAGCACCTCAGTCTATAATAAGGGCTATTAGCACAGCAGAATTCAGGCACATGGTCTCTCCCAGCTGGTATTTATAATCAGATGTGCTGAGTGCTCTGAGTTACCAGGAAGCTGAGAGGTTTGAACCCTATAACTCAGATAGCACTTCAGTCTTCTCTAGAGAGCAGCAGGGTTTTGTTTTGTTTTTATCATTTTACCATCAGCCTGGAGAAGTATCCATAAGCTATAGCTATGAGATGTCAACACTTCTATATGGTTGGTTTAAGTCACCATAAAAAAGCTTTAGAACACAGGCTTTTAGGTTGCATGTCTAGCACTCTTGTGTTAAAATGCTGCTACATATTAGCTATAGAAATAAATCTTCCTTATCATCCTGACTCCTAATTTTTGTTTTTATAATGGAGATAAACATCCACATCTCAGGATTATTATAAAGATTAAATAACCTATATGTAACAGGAGACAGAATAATCTGTCAACAATTAAATGCTCAACAAACAGTAGTCAATTACTATAACTATCAATATAATGTCATTACACTTAAAGCTAATATCACTTATTTTGTCATTCACATTTGTATGTTGTTTCCTTTAAATGGAGGGAGCTGTTCAAGTAACAGCTCTCTCCATTTTCACCCAACCACAGCTCCCCACCCCATCCATCGCTGCCTCCCACCCTTGAATGTACCTCTATTGGTTTTGTCTATGTGTCCTTTATATGTGTTCCTTGATAGACCTTCCCCTATTTTACCCCATTATGCCTCTACTCCCTTCCCTCTGGTTACTCTTCTTTATTTCAATGTCCCTGGTTATACATTGCTTCCTTGTTTGTTTTGTTGATTAGGTTCCACTTATAGGTGAGATCATACGGTACTTGTCTTTCACTGCCTGGCTTACTTCACTTAGCATAATACTCTCCAGTTCCATCCATGCTGTTGCAAAGGGTAGGAGCTCCTTCTTTATTTCTGCTGCATAGTATTCCATTGTGTAAATGTACCATATTTTTTATCCACTCATTTACTGGTAGGCACTTCGGTTCCTTCCAGCACTTGGCTATTGTAAATTGTGACTCATCAAAATAAAAAGTTTCTGCAAGTTTAAAGAAAACAGCAGTAAAATGAGAAGGGAACCAACCATATGGGAAAATATATTTGCCAGTGATATCTCAGACAAGGGTTTGATCTCCAAAATACATAAAGAACTCACATGACTTCACTCCAGGAAGACAAACAATCCAATTAAAAAGTGGGCAAAGGACCTAAGAAGGTCATAACTGGAGTTGAATCATGGGTCTATAGCTATGATCCATAAATGAAGGTCCAGTCATCCTGATGAAAATTGCCTTGCTCTCCACACCTGAAAAAAGTAGCAGCAAAGTTGCAGAAAGATGAAGACCACATGAACTGTGTTTTTTGGTTGGGAAGGTGCTGCCCATCGTGACTATGCACCTCCAGGCTAAACAATTAATAAGGGCAACTACCTCCATGTACTTTGTTGATTGAGAGATGTAACATGATGAAAATGGCTACAGATATGGGCATCTGGTGATTGGCATCATGACAACACAGCCACTCCTATGTCACATCTCCTGCAGTTTTTGGTGAAAGATCAAATCACCCAGGTGACTCAGCATTCCTACAGCCCAGATTTCGTGCCCTGTGACTTCTGACTTTTCCCAAAACTAAAACCACCTTTGAAAGGGAAGATATTTCCAACCAATGATGAGATTCAGGAAAATATGAGGGGGCAGCTGATGGCGATTCCAACAAAGGATTTTGCAGAGTGTTTTGAACAGTAGAAGAGACACTGGGATAATTGTGTAAGGTCCCAAGGTGCCTACTTTGAAAGGGACTGAAATGCCATTGTCCTTTGTACAATGTTTTCTCTATCTTGTATCCAATAAATGTCTCTATTTTCTAGATCACATGGCTGTATTCTTTCTGGATAGACCTTATTTGTATTAAACTTTGATCACATAACATATTCCACTATACTGACCTCAGATAGTTTTATAATTTGTCCTTGTATTTTTAAATATTGTTGGGAACCACCCTGCCTTGTTTTAAGAGCTGCATCCCCCCATGGCTAAGGCTGAGTGAGCGACCTTCAGACTGTAAGCCACTAAGGAGACAAAGCTTATCTCCCTGGCAGGAGCACTGCCTCTGCCCACTTTACTTTGCCCTGCCTGGCCCCCATGCTTGGTCAGTTAGCCAATGACAGGTAAGATCCCCCAAGGGAGGGGTTACCTAAGACAGGAACAATCACATGGAAGGCTCTCAGGGAAGAATTTGGGGGCTACAGCAACAGGGGGTGATGGACCCTCACCCCTCGGCTATCCTGACATAGCTGAGTCCTTATTCTGTCTGTGAGAAGTTTCCTAATCTCTTGGCTGCCTTGTTGACTCTGTCTGACTTAATCCTGAAACAATGACAGAGGGCAATACAGTCCTGTGCTGGATAAGGTGGGTTCCCCAGGTACTGGATCAAGCCTGGGAAAGAATACATAAAATCCTGTGAAACCTGCTTTGTTAGAAATGCTCTCAATTAAATAATAAGGGTCCAAACAGGAAATGAGTTTGTTTCCCAAAGTTTTGTAGCCCTTTAGCTGACAGACCCTGACTCAGAATAAGCCTTCAGAGTTCTTTGTATGTTATCTATTGTTTGATCCTTACTGCCTGACAATGATCAATGAGCTTTACCTATATTCCTATGTAAAATGAACTTAATAAAACCCATTGAGGAAAAGACTCTTGGTCCTTCTCCTTTGAAAGATCATCCACCTTTCTTCCCCAAGCAGATCATGTCTTGGTAGACTATTCTCATCTGTAGTGGCCAGCCCCCCCCCCCAAAGTATTTCATGCACATGAAATTTGTATAATATGAGGTAGAGATAGAATTTTGGACTTTGCTATGTTGATGATAAGTTGCTCAGCACACGTTATTGAATAGTCCATCTTACCCTGTTATTCCACAATGTTTTTTCCAGAATCTCTATTCAGTTCTATTGGCTTATTCATCAACCCATAAGCCACTTTACACTCTTGAATACCATTGTTTTATAATAAAATCTGATATCTATGTAAAGCCAGCTTACTTGCCTTGTTCCTTTTCAAGGATGTTTTCAAATTTCTTGGACATTTGCTCATTCAAATATATTTGAGAATCAGGTTATCAAGTTCCAAGGAAAAACATTTTGGAATTTTGATTGGAATTCCACTGAATCTGAGTCAGAAATGAAATTTTATATATTATGGGTTTCCCTTTTATATATGCCTCCTTTAATATCTTTCAATATAGTATTATATCATATTTTTTGGACTATAAAGATGCACACACCCACCCCAATTTAGGAGGAATAATGGTTGTAATGCTGTTGTTGAGTTCTGTTTACAAAACTCACATATTGGTGAAATATTATGTTATTTATGTTATTAAATATTTTTACCACATTTTTTGCTTCAATTTTTTTCCATTTTCCTCCTCTAAAACCTAGGTGTGTTTTATGGTCCAAAAAATACAGTACTTTCTGCAGAGAGATTGTGTGTAACATTTACTAGATTTTTCTGAAGTAGATTTTCCTATACCTGATGTTACAAAGTATCTCAAACTGAGTGACTTAAAATAACAGAGATGTATTCACTCCCAGCCTCCAAGACTAGCCATTGAACTGTGAACAGGGCTATACACTCTTTGAAACTGGGTAGAATCCTATCTTGCCTCTTCTGGCTTCAAGTGATGGCTGTAGAGACTTTGCATTCCTTGACTTCCAGCTACATCATTCCAATCTCTCTTTGTCATCACATGGTGTTCTCCCTGCATGTCTGTCCCTATGTCTCTTTTTTTCTATTTTAATTTTTCTTTTTTTATTTTTTGTGATGTTCAATGCAGTTGTCTCCATTTTATCCCCACCACATTCCCCCACCCTATAAAGTCCATGGGTCCATTATACATGTTCATTTATGACCCTCTTCTTTTTTTTTGTTATGATACCAGTTCTATTGGATTAGAGTTTATCCTAATTACCTCATCCAAACTAATTACATCTTTAAAAATGCTATTTTCTAATAAGGTTACATTCACAGGTACCACCTTCACAGCGGTTAGGATTTTAACATATCTGTTTGAGGAACACAATTCAGCCTATAACAGTATCTTTGTTTTACCTATTTTTCTTACAGCTTTTTTATAGTATATAGAAATACAAATGATTTCTGCATATTAATTTTAAATTCAGTTAACTTTATAAATTTCCTTATAAATAACAGATCCCTTAGATTTTTCTACATCGAAAATACTATCTATAAATAAATGTTTCCTCCTGTATTAACCAGGGTTCTTCAGAGACATAGAAACAACAGGATGTGAATAAAATATTAGATGTAGATATAGATATGGAAGGTCTGTAGTTGGTGAGCTGGAGATCCAGGAGATTTGATGTGTAAAATATACCCCAATGGCAGGAGAAAAACAATATCCCAGATAAAACAATCAAACTATAGTAGTTTCCTATTATTCATCCTTTCAGTTCTATTCTGATCTTCAATTGATTGTATGAAGACTACCCATATTAAAGATGGTGACCTGCTTCACTTAGTCTACTAATTCAAATGTTAGTTTCATCCTCAGACACCCTCACAGACATACTCAAAATAATATTTGGCCAAATGTCTGATGCTCAATGGCCCAGTCAAGTTTACACATAAAAATAATCAAGACTTCTCCAATTTGTATAATTTACATTATCTTCTCCTGACTTGCTTTACTGTCTGAAAGCTCTAATTTAAAAAGAAATGAAAGTGATAATAATCTTTGTCTCTATCTTATCCTTGATCATTAAGGAAATGTTTACAACATTTTTTTTTGTTTTGTTGAAACAAACATACAGTTTTCACTTTTTTTAAGCTAACTTGATAAATTACAACACTAATTTGTGTAATGATAATCAGGGATTTTTCTGGGTAAACTAGCTTGGTTTAGCTATCTGATAATATTCTATATGACACTTTATATTTTTAATATGTATTTCTAAATTGGTGGGCTTTAATTTTCTTCCTAGAATTAGGATGAATATAATGCACATCACATAAAATAAATTGGAAGCATTTTATCTTTTCTCATTATTTAGAAACATGTATGGGATATTTCCATCACACTTTCTTGTGTTTTTTTAAAGGCTTTATTTATTTTTTAGAGAGAGGGGAAGGGAGGGAGAAAGAGAGGGGGAGAAACATTGATGAGAGAAAAACATCCACTGTGTGTCTGTTGCACATTCCTCAACTGGGGACCAAACCTGCAGCTCAGGTGTGCCCTGACCAGGAATGAAACTGCTGATGCCTCACTTTGTCCAACCAACTGAACTACATGTGCCAGGGCCATCACACTTTCTTTAACATTTCACAAATTTACCAGCAAATCCTAGAATTCTGGTCCTAGAATTTTTTTGGTGGGAGAAGTTTTCACTTACAGAGTTAATTTTTAAATAACTTTACAATTAAATACTTTTATTAATTTAGTTTTACCTTTGGAAATTTGCATATCTAGGCGTTTATTATATAAAATTTTCAGATGTATCTCAGTATCTCCTGACACTTTTTGTAATATCTGATCTATAGTAATGTTACCATTTTATATTGACATTGGCTATTACTGCTTTCAATCTTTTCTTTTTTCTTCAATGTCGTTATTGATTTAGTCTTTTTCAAAAAATCAAATTTTGACTTTTTATATTCTCCTTCTAATGTTTTCCCAAATTAATTTTAGTCTTATCTTATGTTTTTTTCTATTTTTAGAGTCTACTTGTTTTAGTTTTCAATTTTCAACATTTCCCATTCTATAATGAAATTTATTAAATTCTTCAAAGTCCAGCCTTTCAGTTTTTTCACCAAGTTTTGACTATCTCATTTTCATTTAGTTCAGAGTAATTTCTAATTTGACTTTTGATATATGCTTTTTAGAAGTCCACTTTTAAATTTACAAATACATGGCTTTTTTCTAGTGTTCTTGTAATTCTTATTAATCATGTAATTGCATTAAAGAATGCAGTTCATATAATAGCAATCTTTGAAATGTATTGAGAGTCACTAAGTTCTATCTAACATATGTGAATTTTTCAAAAATGTCTAGTATGTATGTTATAATAAGTGAAAATCACTAAATCAACAAACAACAAGTGTTGGTGAGGATGGAGAGAAAAGAGAACCTTGGTGCACCATTGGTGGGCATGCATATTGGTGTAGCCATTTTGGAAACAATATAGAGTTCCCATAAAAAAAAATTAAAATGGAACTTCTGAAGAAACCCAAAACACTAATTTTAAAGAATATATGCACTCCATTGTTTATTGCAGCATTATTTATAATAGCCAAGATTTGGAAGCAGACTAAGTGGATAATAAAAAAAACTGTGGTGCCTTTATACAATGGAATACTACTCAGCCATTTAAAAAGGAAAATTTACCTTTTGTGACAGCATGGATGGGCCTGGAGATTATTATGCAAAGTGAAGTAAGCCAGTCAGAGAAAGACAAATGCCATATGACTTTACTTATATGTGGAATCTAAGGAACAAAATAAACTAACAAAATAGAAACAGACTCATAGATACAGAAAATTGATTGACAACTGTCAGAAGGGAGGGTGGCTTAGGGTCTGGGTAGAAAAGGTGAAGGAATTAAAAACAAACTCATAGACTCAGACAACAGGATGGCAATTATCAGAGAGAAATGAGGATGGGAGGAGGTAGAAGAAGGTAGAAGAGAGGATAAATGATAATGGAAAAGGGACTTCACTTGGTGTGGTAAATGCATAAAAAAATATATGGATGATATATTACAGATTTCTACACCTGAACCCTATGTAATTTTCTTTTTTCTTTTGTGCACTTATAGAATTTTTATTTTTTATTGTTGTTCAAGTACAGTTGTCTCCATTTCCCTCCCACTCCACCCCATATCCCAGCCATCCCCACCTCTCACCCTTGATTCTAGCCCCCTTTGGCTTTGTCTGTATGTCCTTTATACTATGTAATTTTACTAACTACTGTCACCACAACAAATTTAGTAAAAATAAAATAAAAAGTATTATATATACATTCGATGAAGGTTATGTCCTATTAAAAAAACTCAAAATTCTTCTAATTACTTCTCTCCCTCTCCTTGAAAAATAGCTTACTTAGAGGCATGTTAAAAATCTCCCAATGATTTTTTGATTTTTTAAACCATTTCTTGTTCAATCAATTATTACTCTGTATATACACCCTTTTAGATATGTCAAAGTTAGGAATGGGCCATCAAGGAACATATATAAAGGACACATGGACAAAGGCAAAGGGTGTAGGTTCAAGGGTGGAACATGGGGATGGTTAAGGCAGAGGAGTGTGATGGGGTGAAAATGGAGACAACTGCACTTGAACAACAATAAAAAATGAACTGTGGAGGGAAGATGGCGGCATGGTAGGAGGGAATAAATTCCACTTCCCCCTACACACTGGAGAAAAACTTAGCTGATCTAGAGAGGAACAGAGCAAATAGCCAACAGTACCATAGCATATATGCAAATAGGAGATCAAAAATTGTAGTGGTCATTGAACCAGACAGTAAGGAGAGTGCTTCAGGACAATAAGGGCCCAGGGATCAGTGGCAGGACCAGAGCAGCTGCAGTCCCAGGCCCAGCACTCCCCGGGCCTGCCACAGGGCTCTTGGGAGAGAGCTGGGTCAACTGCTCCCTCCCCAGCTAAACAAAGTTAGAACAGCACCAGGAGACACATGGTTGCTTGAAGTCACAGAGAGGGTAAAAAGGTACAACTGGCAAAAACCCAGGGACTATGAGCACCCACACATAGCGCTGGGAAGAGTGTGCACCTGAACCTGTGTGACCAGAAGCTGCCTCACCACATGCCGTGCCTGCCTGCAACCCGAGGAGAGTGTTTGTGGAAGACCTGGAGCCCACACCCATAAACCCTGGGTGAGCATGCCAACCCCAGGAGATCCGGAGCCCACACCTGTAAACCCAGGGAGAGGGTGTGCTTCACAGGAGGCCTGGAGCCCACACCCAATGCCTAGTAGAGAGGCACCAGGCTAGCTCTGGGGAGAATGCACAGCTAGCCCTGGGGAGAATGCAGAGCTAGCCCTGGGGAGAGTACTGCTAGGCTGACTGAGGGCTGAACAGGAAGAGAGAAAAGCAATACCAGTAGCCCCTCAGACTGCTATGGCCAACAAGACCAGAAAAACTGGTTTGGCCACTTTGAAACCAACAAGAGGTCTTTTTTTTTTTTTTTTTTTTTTTTTTTTTTGTCTGTTTGCTATTTTAAGTATTTTTTAATTTTTATTATTTTTTTATCTTTCAAATCCCTTTGCTTCTCTTTTCTTCTTTCTTCTTTTATTCCTTCTTCCTTTCTTTGCAATTTTATCTCTTCCTTTCTTCTTCAGCTTTTTTTTTCCTATTTTTCTTTTTAAATACCCACAAGTGAGACAAAAGTCCATGGAACTGTGAAAAGACCAGAGTTGGACCCAAAGAGGGGACATCCCAACAGCTGAGACAGTAAGGCAAATTTCACTTTGCTATTACAGAGAACCTGCACGTTATTGCATATTTGTATTATTGTTTTTCATTATTCTTACATCTTTTATTTGAATAGTAATTTTGTATTCCTCTTCTTTCTATTTAGTCTTCTTTGCTTGGCTGGTTATGTTGTATCATACGACAGGTTTCCCCTGTTTTCTCATTCATAGTGTATTGCTCATTTACTGTCCTTCATTTCATTTCTGTTCCATTAGCACACTGCTCAAGATCCTATACTCTCCATTCTTGTTATCCAGATGACATAGATTCTGTCATATGATTGTTGCTTTAATATTATTGTAAATAATAGATGTTCTACACAATCATAAATACTACACAACACCCCTCCTAGATCTCAGACCACTTCATGGTTCCCTGAACTGTATTACTGCAGTGGTTAACTCTATACTCTCACAAACAATACCTATTTACTATCCTTTACTCTCACCTTACATCAGAAACTGACTTCCCACTACCTCACTGCTTTCTAGATACAACACACAACCCTTACCTCTCCAACAAGAGTCTTATTTTCTCTTCAACCTTTCTAAAAAGTGGCTAATTAGGTGGAATATCATGGTTAACACTATATATAGCTGAAGGAACTCCCATCTCTACTCTACAAGCTGCTACTGTAAATAGCATAGCATACACTGTTGCTGTCTTAAACCATTTTGCCTTCCCCTTCCAACTAATCACAAAAAAGAGTAGGTGGAAGCTGTAACCACCAGGATTCCTAAGGGAGAATGCACCACTGAATCTCACAGGTATTCTACCACAGAAGTTCATACCATAAATCCAGGGATCCAGAACAGATCAATTTAAGAAGCTGAGGCTAACAGGAAGAGCCTCACAAACAATAGGAAGACAAACAAACCATCCCCAAATGAAAGGAAAGGAGGAAGCCTCAGAAAGGATGCTAAATGGAATAGAGGCAACTCAACTACCAGATATTGAGTTCAAAGAAATGGTTTTCAGGAAGCACCATGAGCTCTCAATGAGCTACCAGAAACTACAGGAAAACTAAAATAAACTCACTACAAACTATATCAACATGAACAAGGAAATAGCAACTATCAACAAGGGTCAAGAAGAAAATGAAGAATACAATTTCTGAACTGAAGAACACAGTAGAAAGAATCAAAAGCAGGATCAATGAAGAAGAAGATTGAATCAGTGAGCTGGAGCATAAAATAGAAAAAAACACCCAGAAAGAGCATGAAAATAAAAGGAAGCTCAGAAAGAATGAAGAGAGATTAAGAAAAATGGAAGACAATATGAAATGTAATAATATCCATATAATAGGGATACTAGAAGGAGAAGAAGACCAAGGAATGCAAAACCTATTTGAAAAAGTAATGATGGAAAACTTCTCTAATTTGATGAGAGAAAAAGTCACACAAGTCCAGGAAACACAGAGTCCCAATCAAGAGGAACCCAAAGAGGCCCACTTCAAGACACATCATAATTAAAATGGCAAAATTCCAAGAAAAAGAGAGAATCTTAAAGGCAGCAAGTGAGAAACAGGAAGTAACATACAAGGGAAACCAAAAAAGGTTAGCAGCTGACTTCTCAATGGAAATGCTCCAAGCCAGAAGAGAATGGCAAGAAATATTCCAAGTAATGAGAACCAAAGGCCTACAACCAAGACTGCTTTACCCAGCAAGGCTTTCAATCAAGATAGAAAGCCAAATAAGGAGCATCCCAGCCAAAAGAAGTCTAAAAGAATATACCGCTACCAAACCAGCTCTGCAAGAGATACAAAAGGGACTGCTTTAAGGAAAGGAAGGAAAGGAGAGAGAGAGGGAGAGAAATACAGGTACAAAAATGGCAATGAATAAGTACCTATCAATAATAACCTTAAACATAAATGGAATAAATGTTCCAATCAAAAGCCATAGAATAGCTGAAAGGATAAGAAACCATGACCCACACATATGCTGCCTAGAAGAGATCCATCTCAGGACAAAAGACCTACACAGACTCAAAGTGAAGGGCTGGAAACAAATTTTCCAAGCAAACAGACAGAAAAGGAAAGCTGGGTAGCAACACTTGTATCAGATAAAATAGACTTCAAAAAAGGGGCCATAAAGACAGACCCTGAAGAGACACTTCATAATACTCAAGGGAAGAATCCACCAAGATGACATAAACATTGTAAATATAAATACACCCAACATAGGAGCACCCAAATACACAAAGAAAATTGTAGGGGACTTCAGGAAAGACATTGACAGCAACACAATTATAATACAAGATTTTAACAACCCATAGTAAAAAATGGACAGGTCTTCCAAACAAAATGTCAACAAAAATATTGCAGCATTGAACAATGCCTTATGAAATGAACTTAACTGAAATATATACAACCCTTCTTTCCAAAGAAGCTAAATACACCTTCTTTTCAAATGCACATGGAACATTTTCAAAGATAAACGACATCTTAGGACACAAAACCAGCATCAACAAATTCAAGAAAATTGAAATCATACCAAGCATTTTCTTCAACCACAAGGGACTGAAACAAGAAACCAACCCCAAGGGGAAAATCCCAAATCACTCAAAATCATGGAGATTGAATAGCATGATATTAAACAATGAATGGGTCAAGAATGAAATTAGGGAAGAAATCAAAAAGTTTATGGAAACAAATGAAAACGAACTCACAGGAAACCAAAATTTAAAGGACAGAGAGAAGGCAGTCCTGAGAGGGAAGTTCATAGCAATACATACCTACCTAAAAAAAAAAAAAAAAAGATAGAAACACTTTAAACAAACAACCTAATCCTATGTCTACAAGAACTTGAGAAACAACAACAAAGACAGCCAAGAGCAAGTGAAGGAAGGAAATAACCAAGATCAGAGCACAATTAAATGACACAGACACCAAAAGCACAATTCTATAGATCAATGAATCCAGAAGCTGGTTCTTTGAAAAGATAAACAAAATCAGTGAGCCTTTAAGCAGGCTCATCAAGAAGAAAAGAGAAAAGACCTGAATGGACACAATCAAAAATGAAAGAGGAGAGATTACAACTGACACAACACAAAGACAAAGAATTGTAAGAAATTACTACCAAGTAATTTCAAATTTCTTACCAATTACTACTATGGTAAGAAATTTGAAAACCTAGGTGAAATGGACACATTTCTAGAAAAATATAATCTTAAAAAACTCAATAAAGAAGAAGTAGAAAACCTGAACAGACCAATAACAGCATATGAAATTGAAGATCACAAAGCATCTAAGGAAGAGTTAACCCCTATCCTCCATAGACTATTTAAAAAAATCAAAAACAATGGGAGATTCCCAAACTCTTTTTATGAAGCCAGCATCATCCTAATCCCCAAAACAGATAAAGACACAACAAACAAAGAAAACTTCAGGCCAATATTGCTGATGAACATAGATGCTAAAACCCTCAATATAATATTGGCAAACTGTATCCAACAATACATTAAAAAGATCATACACCATGACCAACTGGGTTTATCACAAGGATGCAAGGATGGTACAATATTTGCAAATCAGTAAATGTAATACATCACATAAACAAAATCAAAGGCAAAAATCACATGGTCCTATCAATACATGCAGAAAAAGCATTTGATTAGGTAGAGCACCCATTTATGATAAACTCACTCAGCAAAGAGGGAATAGAGGGAGTGTTTTTCTAAATACAACAAAGGCCATGTATAAGATACCTACAGCCAACATCATACTCAATGGGCAAACACTAAAATATTTTCCACTAAGACAAGGAACAGGACAAGGTAGTCCACTTTCATGACTTCTATTCAATATAGTATTGGAAGCTTTAGCCACAGCAATCAGACAAGAAAAGGAAATTAAAGGCATCCAAATTGGAAGGAAGGAAACAAAACCATCATTGTTTGCAGATGACATCATAGTGTAGGTAGAAAATCCTGTAGATTGGGACAAATAGCTGCCTGACCTAATAAATGATTTTGGCCAAACAGCTTGATACAAAGTCAATATCTGGAAGTCAAAGGCATTTTTGTATACCAACAATGAATCAGCAGAAGCAGAAATCAAGAAAAAAAATCCCATTCAATATAGCAAACAGAAAAATAAAATACCTAGGAATAAACCTAACCAAGGAGGTAAAAGACCTGTATTCAGAAAACTACATAACACTGAGGGAAAAAATTAAGGAAGACACAAACAAATGGAAGCATGTACCATGCTCATGGATTGGAAGAATTAACATCATCAAAATGCCCATACTACTCTGAGCAATTTACAGATTCAGTGCAATATCTATTAAAGGAAGATTCAGTGGCATATTTCACAGACATAGAACAAACACTCCAAAAATTCATAAGGAACCATAAATGACCCTGAAAAATGCTGCAATTTTGAGAAATAAGAGCAAAGTAGGAGGGATCACAATACCTGATACCAAACTGTATCACAAGGCCAGTCAGTGTAATCAAAACAACCTGGTACTGGCATAAAAAACAGGCACATGGACCAATGAAACAGAGCAGAGATCCCATAAATAAACCCAAGTCTCTACAGACAATTAATATTCAACAAAGGGGGCAGCAACATAAGATGGAGTAAAAGTAGCCTCTTCAATAAATGGTGTAGGGAGAATTGGACAGCTACGTGCAAAAAAATGAAACTTGAGCACCAACCTACACCACACGCAAAAATAAATTCTATGTGGATAAAGGATTTAAATATAAACTGTGACACCATTAAAATCTTAGAGAACATAGGCAGGAAAATCTCAGATATTTCATGCAGCAACACTTTTATTGATATGTTCCCTAAAGCTAGGGACATAAAGGAAAGAATAAACAAATGGGATCTCATCAAAAAAAAAGTTTCTGCAGGACTAAAGAACACATTATTAAAAGAAACAGAGAACCAACTGTATGGGAAAACATATTTGCCTGTGATACCTCAGAAGGGTTTAATCTCCAAAATATATAAAAACTTACACAACTCCACTCTAAGAAGACAAGCAACCCAATTAAAAAATGGGCAAAGGACTTGAACACTTCTCCAAAGAAGACACGCAGAGGATCCAGAGCCCCATGAATAGGTATTCAATATCTCTAGCTATTAGGGAGATGCAAATTAAAACCACAATGAGATACCACTTCACATCAGTCAGAATGGCCATCATAAACAAAGCAACAAACAAGTGTTGGGGAGGATGTGGAGAATAGGGAACCCTAGCACACTGTTTGTGCGATTGCACACTGGAACAACCATTATGGAAAATAGTATGGAATTCTCTCAGAAAACTAAAAATGGGTCTGCCTTTTGACCCAGCAATTCCGCTCCTAGGATTACATCCTTAGAACCTTGAAACACCAATCCAAAAGACCTAGGCACCCCAATGTTCATACCAGCACAATTTGTGATAGCCAATTGCTGGAAGCAAACTAGGTGTCCATCAATAAATGAATGAATCAAAAAACCATAGCATCTTTACACAATGGAATACTATGCAGCAGAAAGAAAGAAGGAGCTCCTATCCTTTGCAACAGTATGGATGGAAGTGGAAAGCATTATGCTAAGCAACG
The DNA here is from genome assembly GCA_004027475.1 of Anoura caudifer. Classification (NCBI taxonomy): domain Eukaryota; kingdom Metazoa; phylum Chordata; class Mammalia; order Chiroptera; family Phyllostomidae; genus Anoura; species Anoura caudifer. Next base: position 120,812 of record PVKU01004600.1, on the reverse strand, counting down.
TAAGCCAGGAGGTGAAAGACAAATACCGTATGATCTCACCTTTAATGGGAACCTGAACAACAAAACAAACAAACAAGCAAAATATAACCAAAAGCACTGAAATTGAGAAGAGGCCGACAGTGACCAGAGGGGAGAGGGGAGGGAATTTCAGGGGCATTTCAGAGTAAAATCAGAAGGGTTTACAGGAACAAATGCAAAGGACACATGGACAAAACTACAGGGAGTGGAAATGGGAGGGTGTTGTGGAGGGCTGGGTGGGTGTGCTGGGATGGGAGTAAAAGGCAGAAAACTGTATTTGAACAATTAAAATAAAATTAAAAATGAATTGTTTTATCTTTCAACTAAATTAAATATGTACCTTTATAGAATTATTTTATGTAGTGTTATTATTTTTCAAATTTATCTTATCTATACAAGTTTTCTTCTTATTAGTTTATTTTAATATATTTTCTCATCCTTTAATCTATTTTTATCTCTTGAGATACTTAAAATCTTTTTATGTTTTATCCTGATATCTTTGTATTAAATGTTTTCACTTTTGCAGATGTATTTGTATTTATCCCTAACATCTTAATAAGTGCCTTATAACAATTTGGTTTCAATATTTTTCTTTACCATTATTTTTTAATTGTTATAAGCTTCTTTTTTAACTTTATTTTCATCCTTTTGTATTTCCTCTACTTTTTAGGAAGTTCTGTTCTTTACTTCTTCTTTCAGCAGATTGCCTGAATTTTTTAAGAATACATATACAGTACACTATTAAGTTAATAAAATTATTATGTTTCTACCAAAATCCATGAGGCATTTTATTTTTTTATTCTATTTAGCCTGAAGTTATATTGTTTTCCAGGTTTTTTGTTTGTTTGTTTCACTTTCTTTCTGTTGCCTTGTCCTACCCCCACACACAAATTAGGCATTATGGTTGTTAAAGCATTAGGGAATGTTTAGATTATGTGTTAACTATAGGTTACTACATCACTATGTGTAATAATAGATGACCTATTTCAAATGTTTGCATATTTCAAATTTCATTTCACAGCTTCTACCTGGGATTCCTTAATCTTTGCCTAACACATACCTTTCAGAATTTCCTTATAAAATCTATTGATAGTAAATATTTTCCACCAAAATTATTTTCTTTCATTTTCCAGGTTTAAGATTTGCCTTTAATTAATAAGATCACCCTTTACACTGTTCTTCATGGATGATTCATTTTTTTCTCTATGACTGCTTCTAAATTTTCAGTTTTTCTGGTATTCTGCAGCTTCACCATAATATGTCTAGGAGTAAATTTGTTAAACTTTCTGTTCTTGCTTGTTATTAATTGAACTTTCTGAATATGAGTTCAATGAAATAAATAAAACAAGATATAAGCCACAATCAAACATTATAAGAAGGGACTGATATAACAAAGACAATGAATATTAGTTGAAACCACGTAGCTGAAAAATTCACCAAAAAGACTCTAAAATGTATAAAATAATAGCATTTTAAAAATTTAAGAATTTATATAAATCTACATAAAATCATGAACAGTTGCAGGTACATGTGCACACACCAACACTTTAGAATGGATGTCTCTAAAGATGAGAGAGAAGGGAATATAGGTTCAAAATGAGGATAAAGAGTAGGACACAAAGAAGTAAATAAATGAATAAAGGGGTCTTTAATTAACCAATGTAATAACTTACTAAGATGAGAAATACTGTTTATTCAAACCATTACATCTGAGGTCCAAAATGTCTGTGTATAGTTGTGTATATGTGCCCATTCAGTTAATACATTTCTTAATCAAAAATTTTAATTTTGGTGATCTCAGATTCATTCTTAACTTACATATTGTGCTTCGAGTGTTCTCCAAAAATTCCTTCCCCACCTATTTTTCAAAATCATGTTCGTATACATTTTTCTGATAAAGGAAAGGTGTGTGTGTATGTTTATATGCTTTTCATAATTAGGTCTTTAATCCACCTGGGGTAAAATTTAGCATGTAGTATAATTTAGGATTTCATTCTGTCTCTCTACTAGCATTAATAGTGGTTATTTCATGCTTAGTATCTTTTTTGCGTTGTACATCTCTCCTGTGATTTTCACTTAGATTTGGACACCAGGTAGAAGATGGTCTTTAGCAGCATACAACACACTGAAAGATGTTTCCTGTAGCCTGAATTTTTATAAGATGTGACTGAAATGCAAACATTTCAGAAAATATTCATACACCAGCCTTCAGCCACAGTATTAGATCTTGGTATAATCAGGTCTTAAAAATTTCACTAGTGACAAGATAAATATTGCAATAAAAAAGATTGGCATAATGAAAAATCAGCAAGCTCTTTACCAGAGCCAGAATATCCACCTCTGTTCATTATCTTTCTGTCTTCAATAATCCTAGCGCATCAATAAATCTACATGATTCCTGTTAATTCTAGTATAGCTATAATTAAAATGCCTCATCCAACACAGAAGTGGTCAAAACAGATGAACCTAATAAATTCCAACCTGGGCCATACAGGCTCCTTCTTTCTCTCTCATTTGCCTGCTCTCTTTCTATCTCTCACTGTATCTTGTGTGTATCTGTCTCTGTCTCCAATGCTCTTTCTCTGTCTCATTCTTTCTCTCCTTCTCCCCTCTGATAGAGGAATTTCACTCATTCTCAAACCTTTGTCTTTGTTAGGAACACTCTTTCCTGCCTTTCTTCACATATTTAACACATATTCATCCACACAGCTTCAGTTTTCAATGAAACTTTTTCCAAAAGCTTATTTGCTTGGTCAATGATCCTCTTAAGTATTCAGTAAGAACCCGGTGTTTGTTCTGTTAGAGCACTAACCAACATAAGCAGCTATTCCATGAGACAATGGAAACTATTGATTTAAATCTCTCTGGTAGTTTTTCTCTTTCACTTTTGTTATTAGATCCCTCTAATTCCTACTTTCCTTGACCCATGCCTCTGGGAACACCAATGACTTTAAAATGTGGGCATAGTCATCAGTAGTGTCAATTAGAGCCTTTCCCTGGGACTGATGTTTGGATCTCTATTGGAAATTTTAAATGAGAAGAGGAAAATCCTGAGTAATCAGAGACCAGGATCATCCTGTAATGGAAGGTCTTCTCTGGGAAACACAGAGCAACAGAACAAAGCAGAAGTGGGAGAAGAAAGGAAAGCTTCTAGAAGGCTTGGAAACTTGATTCCAAACCCTATAGCTCTGCTTCAAGCAGTTTTTTCTTGATTTTTCCAAGTCCTAGAACAGTACTTACCTTTCTTGTTTATGTGAATTATTGGAACTTGACCTCTTGCAATACTGAGTTCTAACTAATATACCTAACCATTTTCATTATGTTCCTCAGCGTTTGGTCAGCAGACCAACAGCATCAGCATCACATGGGAGCTAATTTTAAAAACTTATTTCCAGAACCATCCAGAGACCTACACATGCCTGGGAATCTGAGTTTTAAGGCATACTTCAAAGCTTTTATGCATGCTAAAGTTTGAGAAGATTTCATCTAGATAAGTTCCAGAAGGACAGAGAATAATTGCCTATTTCTCATAGTCATTTGTTCACCACTTAGAAAGTGACTTGCACACAGATTAATATTATGGAATATTAGTCAAGCCACAAATAGGTGGAGAAAACACTTGGCTGGCAAAACCTCTTTCATGGAGAAGAGAATCATAAGTGAGCAAAATGTTTGGAGTACATAGAGCTGAGGAAGGAAAGCATAGATCTGTGACTCTTGGCTTGAAGAATGGGAAATGAAGTTGGATAAGTATGGACCTCTGGCAACTTAACAGGTTTTAAGACTCATGAGTATAGAATCCAGCTCAACCTACTGCTGCTTGTGTGTGAAAATGTTTAATTATTAAAAAGTATTTAGAAAATGGAAACCTCTTCCCTTCCCTGTATGATGCCTAAACCTGAAGCATCTTCTGCTATCACTGTATTTAAATCTGTATGATGACCCTTACATACACAGACTAGCAAAAGAGCCCATATCAAACTGACTTTCCATGATAAACAGAATCTTGAGGGTTGGGGAATGAATTTTCTTGGAGCTGCCTGGAGAAGAAGGAGTGATCCAGGAGTCCTACCTGAATGTGAAGTTGGGTAGATCACTCTCATGAGTAGTGGAACCAACATATTACAAACTCCACTTACTATTTACTCTACACATCCCCCACCTCCTTGGAATGTTAGCAGAGATTTTTGTCTGTTACTGATTCTGTATTTCTAGAACAGTGCCTGAACATAGAAAATGCTAAAAAATACTGAATGAAGAAAGAAATAAAACAGATATAGCAGAGAAGAATTTTAAACAGAAGATGGGAGGTAAATCCTTAAGCCATATTTGAACCAATGGTGACTTCTGTCAGGAGGTGTACAGCCTTGGACAAGTGGTGAAAAGAAGTAGTTCAGGTGTCAAACCAGCAACCATGCATATTTGCATTGTTGACTATTCATAAACTTAATGTACTGGGGCCAGCTACTAAATAACTGTTCCTTCTTTCTTGGCCTTGTTCTACTTCTACCTTTTACCCCACCATACATCCACCTCCCCCAGTCCCTGTTGGCTTCTGATACCTTACCACATCTAACCTCCAGTTCAGGCATGCAAAAGCCTTTTATTCAGGTCTGCTTCTTTTTCTTTTCTTTTTTTTCACAATCTCATATTCTTAACTTACTCCACCTCCACCACTATTAAAAATGTGTTCATTCCTTCTCTGCTCTGTCCTTGGATCCTGGGAAAGGCTTTCCATCTAAGGAAACTGAAGAGGCAGTACAAGGGACAGTACAACTTAACAGGCATTCCTGGCTCATAAAAAGTTAACATCTAATCTATGATTTAATTAAGGCATTGTCTGCTTGGGGTATTTTGAAGAATTACCCTAAAGAGAACAGTAGCTTAATCCAAAATGAATGCTTTACCACTGGAATTTCAAACAAGTCATAGACCATTAAGACACGGTTTGAAGTGGAGTTGGAAGATAGGGTATAACAGATGGTACCTTGCAAATCTCACCTGAGAAATGTCAGTCCTTGACCAGAGACCCCAGAAATGTGATTCCTCTTTGCTGCAGTTGTGGTTAGAAGTGCACAATAAGCATAGTCCCAGACAAACACTGAAGTAATTTCTGTTGGTGTTTTCTCTCCTCCATTCACATACCACTTGTCCACATAATGCTTAACCCATGTCCAGTTTAGAAAAAAATTAAATGGAAATACCACTATTAAAATCAGAATAGTATAAATAGAATGATGCCATTTGTTCCCAAAGACTATCAATATACTAGTGTGAAGTGAAATAATAATAAAAGTGAGATATTCCATGGAAAACTTTGGAGATAACATTAGTTATCTCAGGGTAAATGCTTCAGCTGCAAGTGCTAGCAGTGAGTATTTTGGGGGAGAATAAGGAATGGATTAAAATAATATTAGCACTTACCTTTTATTCTAAGATATTCAGGGACATACAAAGAAATCAACATGGATTGAACATACTGGAACTCAAACATGACATTCTAATTTTTAGGAGCTCTCCATCTTTTAATAATTTCTATTATACAAATGCCATCACCTCTGGAGTTCTGTTCTACTATGCATTCTTGTTGATGTTATCATGCAATTGAATGCACAGCACTGCATTTCTTCTCTGTAGAAGGTGCATCTTCTCTCTCTACTCCTGCAGACTTCAATGTTCCATCTCTGGTAGTTGATTGAGTGAGTGTAGTGATAACAGACAGACAAAGATGGAGCCATTCATGAAATCTGAGCTGGCCAAGGCCCTAGGAACAAGACATAAGAATATTGCCTGGTGAATTATGTCATCTTGTTTTACTTGTGATTATTAGCTTTGGTGCCATCTGGAGTGACATGATTACAGACTCTTTGAATTCAGTCATGGAAGATATGTTATCAATGATCCACTTCTTTTTATTTCAAAAAGGTTTTTATATGTCCAAAACAATGGCTCCCTAGCATGGCCTAATGAGCAAAATACTCTTCTTGTTTCCCTCTCATCTACCCAAACATAAAATTTCCAGTCTATTAATTTGACATTCACTGAATGGCTACTACAAGCCAAGTGCAATCCAATGCTCTGGAGACATACAGGTAACTAAAATCTCCATACCTTCCTTAAAGAGCTCATAGTGAAAAGGAGAAGCCACATGATTAAACAAAAATGTGCATGAAGGTATGAATAGACAAGAGGTTGTAAAACCACTCCTCTCTGTCTTTTCCCAATAAGCACAACTATAATCTATGGAAATAACACAGGAAACAGCAAAAGGATAAGAGAAAGATGTGAAGGAGAAACAAACTCATTTGAGACCCTAAGACAAGAGGAATGACACAGCAGAAAAGTGCCTGAGATCCCCTTACCCAATTTAAGAAGGCATATTGTATTTCTTGATCCCCAATCTTACAACAAGAGGCTCCATTGTGTACTCATTCCTCTCAGGGGTCTGAGGGAAGTCCATCTGACAATATCAGAAGAGCCCTACACTGCAAGCAAGAAGGAACAATTGAAAACCTCATCAACAATAAGTGGACAGATTAAGTGCCTCTTCTTCCTACCAACCCTGATATGTGTATCTCCTTTCAAGATATACAAAGGTAAGTAGGCAGAATCAGCAAGAGGGATCTAGCCATGATAAGCAGCCTTTCCAAAAAGTCTTTTCACAAGCCTAAGACTTTGTCCCCTTCCAGGAGACTCCATGTCAGGTGGGCAGAACCAGCAGGAGGAATCAAAACTGATTCTACATGATCCAATCCAGAAAATAGAAAAAGACAAAACATTCTCTAATTTATTTCATAATACTAGTATTACCTTGATACCAAAGCCTAAGATGGATAGTACAATAAAAGAAAACCAGGCAGCAAAAGATAAATATCATACAATCTCACCTGTAAGTGGAACCTAATCAACAAAACAAACAAGCAAGCAAAATATGACAAGAGACATTGAAATTAAGAACAAACTGACAGTAACCAGAGGGGAGGTGGGAGGAGATAATAGAAGGGAAAGGGGGAAGGGTTTTCAGGAGCATGTATAAAGGACACATGGACAAAACCAAAGGTGGGTAGGAACAAAGGTGGGAAGTGGGAATGGCTGGTGTGAGGGGGAATGGTAGAGGGAAAATGGAGACAACTGTACTTGAACAAATGTGTGTGTGTGTAATATATATATATATGTGTGTGTGTATATGTAAAGACAAAACCACAAAATATTATCTCTCATGAACATAGACCTAAAAGTCCTTAACAAAATATAAGTGAATGAATCTACCAATGTGTAAAATGAAAATTATACTCTATTATCAAGAGGTATTTATTCTAAGTATGTAATGCTGGTTTAACAATCAAAAATCAATGAATACAATGCAGTACATCAAATATAAAGTTAAAGATGGATTAAAATAAAAGAATGAAAGAGAATATACAAAGCAAATTATAACAACTAGATTATAACAACTAAATTATAACAAAGCAAATTTTAAAAAACTAGAGTGACTATATTACTATCAGACAATGTATAATTCAGGCTGAGCAATAATATAGGGACTAAATAGAGATATTACATAACGATAAAGGGGTCAAATTTTCAAGAAACCATAACAACTGCAAATTTATATCAACCTTAAGATAAATTTTGAATTACTTGAAGCAGAAACATATTGAACTAAGAGTAAAAAATAGAAGAATTCACAATTATAGGTAGTGACATCAATAATCCCCTTTAAGCAACTGACAAAAGAAGTATACTGAACATTATTAGGGCTATTTAATCCCTGGACAATACTATCAGTCAACAATTCTATAATTAACATTTATAGACTGCTTTACTCAACAACCACAGACTACACATTCTTTTTAAGTGCATAGGAACATTTACCATGATAGACCATATCCTTAGTCACAAAGCAAACTTTAATTTAAAAGGGCTGATAAGAAACAAGTATGTTCTTGAACCAAAAAAAGAGTTGAACTAAAAATCAATAACAAAGTAACATTCAGTAAAAAATCAAATATTTATAAATTGAACAATATACTTCTAATGAATTCAAGGATAGAAGAGAAAATCACACTGGAATTTATATAATATTTTATATTAAATAGAAGTACAATATGTCAAGTTTTCTGTGTAAACTGAAACAGGGCTGAAAGGAAAATTTATAATATGAAATACGTTTATATGAAAAGAATTTCTCATTCTAGCCAGTGTGGCTCAGTTGGGTGGGCTTCATTCCACAAGGCAAAAGATTGACAGTTCAATTCCCTATTAGAGCACTGCCTAGGTTGTGAGTTTGGTCCTTGCTGGGGTGCATGGCAGAGGTGCTGATCAATGTTTCTCTCTCACAATGATATTTCACTTCCTATCTTTCTCCCTCCCAACCCCTCTCTCTAAAAGCAAACAAATAAAATCATTAAAAACAAAGAAACAAAAGAGAATTTATCTTGAATCAGTTATTTGGTCTTCAGCATTAAAGAACAAGAAAAGGTAGAATAAATTAAATATAAAACACTAAAAATAAATTAAAAAATTAAAGAATAGATCAATACAATAGAAAACAAAACAATTCAGTGGAAAAAAGTAGATGAAACAAAAAAACAGTTCTTGAAACAATAAAGAAAACCAATAGCTAGATGGAGAAAGAAAAACCAGACGTGACACAAGTTACAAAAATATAATTAAGAACATCATACACATTACACAAACTATACAAAAATAACAATATTATACCAATAAATTTGATAACATGAAATTAAAATTGTATTAAAAGCAATAAACTATCAAAATTTAATTATTAAGTATACATAATGAACAGTCTTGCATCTGTGCAACACATTGTATTCTTATTCAACAAAATTTGCACAAAGAAACACTCACTCATATATAGGTTCATTGGTGAAACTTAATAATTAAAAGAAAGTTATATGAAATTATGAAAGTTCTTCCAGGAAAAATAGAATGAAAAATACTTCAATATATTTTATGAAGCCAGCATTATACTGATACAAATATCAGACAAAGACAATACAAGGAATGAAAAGTAGAAATCAATATGTTTGTCAAGATATTCATAAAAGCCTTCACAAATGATTAGTGAATGAAACCTTGCAATAAAAATATAGATACTATAATGTGCCAGGGAGATTTATTTGAAGAATGCAAGATTGGTCCAATATGAAAAAGTATCTAGGTCCTTATCTAAAAGAAAAGTAGAGAAAGAACAGTAAAGTAAACCCAAACCAAAGAGTGAAATGGTATTTCTGTTTTGGAAAATGACTTATTATTTGAAATAAGACAACTTTTCCCTCCTATGTTTTATTCTAGGATTTTCATGGTTTGTGACTTACATTTAAGTCTGTTACCCACTTTGAATTTAGTTTTGTGTATGATGTAAGTTGGTGGACTAGTTTCATTTTTTTGTGCATGTACCAGTCCAGTTTTCCCTACACCATTTATTAAAGTGACTGTCTTTGTTCCATTGCATAGCTCTTGTCACTTTTGTCAGACATCGATTGCCCATTCAGGTATGGGTTTATTCCTGGGCTCTCTGTTCTGTTCCATTGACCTATATGCTGTTCTTGTTCTAGTACCAGGTTGTTTTCATTATAGTGGCCTTATACTATAGTTTGATATCAGGAGTTGTGATACCTCCAACTTGGTTCTTCTTTCATAAGATTGCTGAGACTATTTGAGGTCTGTTTTGGTTCCATATAAATTTTTGAAGTATTTGTTCTAGTTCTGTAAAGCATGTCATTGGTATTTTAATAGGAATTGTGTTGAATGTATAGATTCTATGGGTAGAATACATAAGGAGTAAAATTTCAGATATTCAATGTAAAAATATTTTTGCTATATTTTCTAAGGTACTAGAAACAAAGCAGAAAACAAACAAAGGAAACCACATCAAATTAAAAATCTTTACAGCTAAATAAATAATCAACAAGACTAATAGGGAATCTGCTTTATGGGAGAATATTTTTGCCAATGATAAATCTGACAAGGGTTTAATCTCCAAAATAAAAAAGAACAAGCACAACTCAATGTCAGGAAGACAAACGATCTGATAAAGAAATGGACAAAAGACATGAATAGACACTTCTCCAAAGAGGACATACAGAACACCCATAGACGTATGAAACAATGTTACCTTGGGCTGTGGGCTATGTGTGGGACAGTTTTAGCAGTAGCTTCTTCAGAAAGTTCCAGTCAAAAAAGGAGTTCAGGAGGCAAGATGGCAGAGGAGTGAATGGAAGTCGCACTAACCTCTTCCCAGGAACAATCTGGATTGCAATAAATTGTGGCAAAATCACCCAGAACAAACAACTGAACAAGAGAAAGAGAGAAGCCTTATAACCTCAGACAGACAGAAGAATCATCTTCAACACTGACTGGTAAGGACTGCAGTGGAGATTAGAGAAGAAGGCTGGCTAGTTGTCGATAGGTGGCAGTGCTAGAGGGATGATTAAGCAAGCAGTTGAGTTACCCTGAAAGGTGTGGGGTCTAAACCTTGAGCTGGGATCCCCACCCAACCTAGAGCACCAGAGCCAAAACTACACAGATAACCATCAGCAAAAAGCAGCCAGGTTGCTCTCTGCCAGAGATGGAAAGCTGGAGATGCAAAGAGCCATTTAAAGGGCAAATGCACAAATTTTCATTTACTGCCACTTACCCTGGGCTCTGGCAAAGGTGGGGGCTGAGTAGGCTGGAGATGCCTGGAGATGGAAGCTTTGAGGAGAGGACTGAGAAAGTAGCCACTGGCATCCTTGTGCTGAGTGATTTTCTATATGACAGCAGCCATCTTGCTCAGGCAGACCACTCCTCTATGAGCAGCAGCATGCTGAGTGGAAACAACAACCCTGACCCCAAGAGAAACTCTGCCCAGGCTCTGTTTTGTTTAAGCCTGACTACTGATTAGAGAGTGACTAGATTAAAAACTGAAGGACACAACCACAGACAGTAGATCCCTAGAAGTCTCAAAGCAGGCTGCCTAAGATTAGATGGGGTCAACATCTGACATCACCAGAGGTGGATCCAGAAAGAAAAAAAAAAAAAAAACAGTGGTAAATACTAAAGCATACTAAAATGAAATCCACTGTGGTCTTCTCCATAATTAGTGATATTTTCTTTCCTGCATAGCTTTTTTTTACTTAATATTTTGTTTATTTTCAATTGCAAATAGTGATTTTAATGTGCTAACATGCTTATTTACTTTATTCTAGTAAATAAATATATATGTGTATATGAGTATATATGTATATATATATAATATTGACAATAGCTTTTTAAAATACCAACATTATTATTACTATGTGATTACTGAAAAGAAGTTAAGATTTCCTTGCAGTGCTTTTTGTCTTTAGGACATATTGCATTATAGACATTGAGTAGAATTACTAACCTAGGTGGCCATCAGTAAATAAATGGATTAAAAAACTACGGTACATTTACACAATGAAATTCTATCCTTCATAGCTTTTTAACATTCATTTTTGTCCATCAGACTTCTGCATATTAAGTCACTAGATTTTATGCTACAGTATATTTCTTGCTTTTCCTATAATAATCTTAATCTCTTTACACCTTATTAATACTGGTTCATTTGCTGTTGACAGTGGGATTGTGGGAGAGGGGGTGACATTTTTGCAGATGTCAGTTTGTCCCTGGGCTTTGTGGCTTTGTTCTAGCAAACCTGCACAACAGTAGACAAGATTGGTGGGCAAAGTGGCCCTCAGTCAACCAGGTGCAGGGAAGGACCCACCAAAAAAATGACTCAATAACAGTTAAAGCACAATTACATAGAGAGAAACAACATAAATGGCATAAAGGGTATCCCAAGAGCATCAGGTTCAGGAAATCAAGTACACTGTTCCGCTGATCCTCACAGTTCTCCTATGATACAAGTTCACACCACAGACTGAGGGAGTCAAAGCAGATCAATTTAAGAAACATAGGCAAACAAGAAGAGACTCACAAATAATGGGGAGACAGAGAAACAAACCCGTAATGAAACAAAAGGAATGAATCATAAAAAGTACTAAATTAAATAAAAGCAAGTCAACTATCAGATACTAAGTTCAAAACAATGGTTATAAGGAAGCTCAATGAGTTCACAGAGAATTACCAAAAACAACAAGGAAACTACAAGGAACTTAGTGCAACATTGTATCAGCATGAAAAAGGACATAGAAACTATCAACAAGAGCCAAGAAGATATGAATTATACAATTTCCAAATTGAAGAATACAGTATAATTAATCAAAAGCAAGTTAGATGAAGCAGAAGACTGAATCAGTGAACTGGAGGACAAAGTAGAAAAATTCTCAAAAAGAGCAAGAAAAGGAAAACAGACTGGAAAAGAACAAAGAGGTGTTAGGAGGACTGCAGAACAACATGAAATGTGATAATTTCCATATAATAGAGATACCAGAAGGAGAAGGAGAAGAGGAAGTGATAGAAAACATGCTTGAAAAAATAATGATAGAAAACTTCCCTAGTTGATGAAAGAAAAAGTCACACAAATGCAGGAAGCAGAGAGGGTCCACACCAAGAGGAATACATAGAGTCCCACTACAGGACACATCATAATTAAAATCACAAAATTCCAAGGCAAAGAGAAAATATAAAAGGCAACAAGGGATAAACAGAAAGTAACATGCAACGGATCCCAAGTAAGGCTAGCAGCTGAATTCTCAATGGAAACACTCCAAGCCAGAAAGGAGTGGCAAGAAATATTACAAGTTATGAAAACCAAAGGCCTGAAACTGAGACTACTCTATCCAGCAAGGCTCTCAATTAAAATGGAAGGCCAAATAAGGGCTTTCCCAGACAAAAGAAGCCTCAAATACACCTCCTCCAACCAGCTCTGCAAGAGATGCTAAAGGGTCTGTCTTAAGAACAGGAAGAAAAACAGTGAGAGAGAGAGAGAGAGAAATATAGATACAAAGGAAGTAAAATGGCAATGAATAGGTACCTATCAATAATAACCTTAAATATAAATGGAATAAACGATCCAATCAAAAGACATAGAATAACTGAATGGATAAGAAAGCATGGCCCACGCATATTCTGCCTACAAGAGACCCACCTCAGGAAAAAAGATCTACACAGACTCAAAGTGGAGGGCTAGAAACAAATTTTCCAAGCAAATGGACAGGAAACAAAAGCCAGGATAGCAATACTCACATCAGACAAAATAGACTTCAAAAGAAGACCCATAAAGAGAGACCCAGAAGGTCACTTCATAATACTCAAGGGAAGAATCCACCAAGAAGACATAAACATTGTAAGTATATATACACCCAACAAAGAAGCACCCGAATACATAAAGAAAATCTTGGAGGGCTTCAAGAAAGATATGGAGAGCAACATATTTATCCTAGAGGATTTTAACACCCAACTGTCAAAAACGGATAAATATTCCAAACAAAATATCAACTAGGATATTGAACAATACCTTAGATCAAATGGACTTAACTGATTATATATATGTGTGTATATATATATATAGATAGATAGAGAGAGAGAGAGAGCCTCTCATGCCAAAGAAGTAAAATACACATTATTTTCAAAGTCACATGGAACATGTTCAAAGATAGATCACATGATAAGACACAAAACAATAGTCAAAAATTCAAGAAAATTGAAATTATACCTGTTAGGGAAATGCTAGAAAATACCAAAAGAAACTGGGTGTCAGCCAAGGTGCCGTTAGGGCAGCAGCCAACCAGAAGCCTGCCCCCGGGTATCAAATAACACTTCAGCATTCTGCTTCTACACTCCACTTGCGCCGCATAGGCTTCCAGCCCTAGCGATAAGCTTCCCTCCTGAACGATAGAGTATATAAGTCCCTTGAATCCTTTGTTTGGGGCCCAGAATTTGGAGACTGCCTCCTCTGTGTCCGTGTGCATAATAAAGCCTCACTCCGTTACCCCGATTTGTGCCAGAGTCATTATTTTCCGTATTATTTTCTGTAACATTTTGGTTCCCTGACCAGGAAATGACTCACGTGAGCAGGGTATTTGCCTCTGGTGAAGGCGGCTGGGGCTAACGGGCGAGCCAGCGGCCGGTGGGAAGTATGTGCCCCAGTTATTTTGGGTCCTGGAAAGCTGCGGCTCGCCTCCGCCTGGGGTTCCAAGCCGCTCTTCAACCCAGGCAGGCAGGGAAAGCAGACTGAGACTTGTCTGGAAGGTGCCATATCGGTAAGCGCCCCAGGGACCAGCCCGATACCAGGTCCACCTTTGTAGTGGAAAGAGAGGCTGATCACCTCTCAGGCCCTAGTGAACTCAGGTATCCGGATAATGCTTCCCTTTCTCGGGAGGGAATGCAATAACCTCTGAAAGCCTGTGAGTGTGAAAGAGTGTGACTGTGTTTGTGGCTCCATGGATGTCAGCCTACAGAGTGTGGGTGGGCCCTAACCTGCGGTTCCTCGGTCCATCATACAACATAACGGCTGGGAAACTAACCTGGACTCTATGCCGGCAGCCTTAGTTAAGACAGACCTAAGTTCCTTGTGAGAGGAGAGGCCAGGCGGGCCAAACACAAGTTCCCCACCCTTGTTTGTCCTCACGGAAACGGGCAGCTAGCTATGGGGGGGAGGGGCATCCACCATTTTAGACTGTATGCTCCAGAACTTTAGTCAGTTCCGGGGCCAAGACCCCTTCATGACTCCAGGACAATTGGAGACATTTTGCACATCAGAGTGGCCCACATTCGGAGTAGGCTGGCCCCCTGAGGGAACCCTCAACCTCTCGATCATTCAGGCGGTCCACATGGTAGTCACTGGGAAGCTGGGCCACCCAGATCAGTACATCTATATAGATAGCCCAGGATATGCCTCGATGGTTGCAGCAGTGTTCAAGGCAGGAGGCTTGGCGACGGGGCACCTTGAAGAATTGCAAAGGACTCAGCAAAGCTTGCTGTCCTCCACCTCCTAGGCAAGCACGAGTCCTGGTCGCCAAGGTCCCGTGCCAACCCATTCTCTAAGGGGAAGCTGAGGATGAGGACCCTCTAATCTACCCTCCCCCTTACCCAGTGAACGCGGCACAGCCCCAACTGCCAGCATTAGCCACTCCACCTAGTTCCGTCTCCCCGCCGCCACCGGCGGAAGCCACGGCTCCACCGGCGTCCCCAGTGGCATTTCACCTCAGGGACCGAAAACCCCTTCAGATGCCCCTCAGGGAGGTGAAGGGACCTGCCCAAGTAGGGCCAGACGGGACGCCGCAGCCTGGAGGGGTAGTCTTTTACTACCAACCGTTCACCACGTCGGACCTCCTAAACTGGAAACACCATACCCTCTCCTACTCGGAGAAGCCTCAGGTTCTCATTGACTTAATGGAGTCTATCATGCAAACCCACCGCCCGACCTGGTATGACTGCTGCCAGCTCCTCCTCACTCTGTTCAACACGAAGGCGTGGAGGCAGATCATGCAGGAGGCCCACAGATACTTGGAGGCCATGGCACCAGTTGGGACCTTAGACTCCGTTCAGTATGCTCGCAATACAGCGCCAGAGACACAGCCGGACTGGGACCATAATAGCGAGCAGGGTAGGGTGGCCCTCAACAGGTGTCGCAAGGCACTACTCCAAGGGATCAGAGCAGGAGCTCAGAAACCTACTAATATGTCCAAAGTCGCGAACGTAATCCAGAGACCGGACGAGTGTCCAGGGGACTTCTTAGAAAGGCTATAGGAAGCCTACCCCATCTATATTCCTTTCGACCCAGAAGGCCCAGATAGTCAGCAGTTGATCAACACAGCCTTTGTTTCCCAATCAGCCCCAGACATCTGCAAAAAGCTCCAAAAGTTAGAGGGATTCACAGGCATGAACGTTAGCCAGCTGGTCGAGGTAACAAATAAGGTTTTCAGTAACCGAGAAGAGGCAAAGGAAGTAGAGGCTCAAGAGAAACTTAAGAAAAAGTCCACACTCTTAGCCGCGGCCCTAGGTTACCCACCTCCCACAAAAGGAAAGAAAGGAGAGAAAGTGCACCACAGGGTAGCCCAGGATCAATGTGCCTACTGCAAAGAGAGGGGACATTGGAAGAGAGAGCGCCTGAACCATAAAAAGAAGGGTAACCTACCTGCTGCTGGGCCGACTCCGGCACCCACAATCCTCAACCTGGCTGGCTTGGACTCAGAATGAAGGGGACAGAGCTCCCTGAATCTTGGCCCCCATGAGCCCTTGGTCCATGCCACCGTGGGGGGCCAAACCCGCGCTTTCATGGTAGATATCAGAGCAGAACATTCGGTGGTGACCACCCCAATAGCACCCCCATCGGGGTGGGAGATCACAATTATAGGAGCCACCGGGTGGCCCAGCAGCCCCAAACCATTCTGCTAAGCCCGCACAGTAGAGCTCGGAGGACATAGTGTCTGGCATGAATTCCTCTACCTGCCAGAGTGCCCCGTACCGTAGCTAGGGCGGGACTTGCTCACGAAGCTTGGGGCACAGATCACTTTCCAGCCCACGATAGAAGCTCACCTGCAAGTCAGGGTCCCGAGCATCCTAGCAGTAGTGCTTCCCCGAGAAGAAGAATACCACCTTTACTTAGGGGAGCCCAAGGGATAGGACGAGTCAGAACTAAAGGCTCAGTTGCGCCGAGACTATCCTGAGGTTTGGGCAGAAGACAATCCACCCGGATGTGCAAAGAACTGTCCCCCTGTAATAGAACTGAGACCCAAGGCCAAACCCCACCAGATGCGGCAGTACCCCCTCTCCCGAGAGGCCAGGCTAGGGGTAGCTGAAGTTATTCAGAGGCATCTGTGTGATGGAATCCTGGTCCCCTGCCAGTCTCCCTGGAACAACCCTTTTCTGCCAGTTAAGAAGCCAGATGGGAGCAGATACCGGCCAGTCCAGGACCTAAGGGAGGTAAACGAGGTCACCATTAGTCTGCATCCCGTTGTGCCAAACCTGTACACCCACTTGGGTCAGCTCTCCCCGGAAGTGGCCTGGTTTAGGTGCCTTGATTTGAAGGGCACTTTTTTTTGCATCCCGGTGGCACCTGTTAGCCAGACGATTTTTGCATTCGAATGGGAAGATGCGCACACTGGCACTAAGACACTATTAATCTGGACCAGGTTGCCACAAGGGTTCAAGAATTCTCCCACTCTATTCAGTGAGGCATTAACAAAGGACTTAAAGCCATTTATTGACCAGGAAGCTGACCTTACATTGCTACAGTATGTAGATGACCTCCTCCTAGCAGCCCCCACCCGAGAGCGGTGCTGGGAAGGGACCTCTGCCTTGTTAATGCTATTGACTGATCATGGTTACCGAGTGTCATGGAAAAAGGCCCAAACCTGCCAAAAACAAGTAAGCTACTTGGGGTTTCTCATATCACAAGGTAAAAGAGCTCTGGGTACAGAGAGGAAGAGCATCATTGCCCAGTTCCCTGCCCCCTCAACTCGAAGGGAGCTACGGGAATTTCTCATGGTGGCGGGATTCTGCTGAATCTGGATCCCAGGGTTTGCAGCCCTTGCTAAGCCCCTCTACCAAGCCTTAAAGGGCCCAGACATGAAACCTCTGGAGCGGGGATTGGAAAAAGGAAAAGCCTTCCAAGACATAAAAGAATGCCTTAGCTGTGCCTCCACTCTAGGACTGCCAGACCCCTCACAGCTCTTTGATCTCTTTACCGATGAGAAAGGGAAAATAGCCCTTGGAGTCCTAGCCCAGCCTGTAGGACCTTGGCACAAGCCTGTAGCCTATATGTCTAAACAGCTAGACAACGTTGTGGCAGGATGGCCCCCTTGCTTGAGGATGATAGCAGCCCCAGTAATTCGCCTGCAGGAGGTAGATAAGCTAACCTTGGGACAGGAGATTAGCCTTCACGTGCCACATGCTGTAACCAGCCTCCTAGCTGGACAAGGACACAAATGGCTCTCAAACCCCCGGTTGACGCAATACCAAGGCCTCCTCCACGGGAACCTGAGAGTGCATGTAAAAACTGTTAAATGAATCAATCCTGCGACCTTCCTTCCTGCTGAGCTCGGGGAACCTGACCACAATTGCCTCGAGGTCACAGAGAAGGTCCATGCTAGCCGCCCGGACCTTGGACACCAGCCTCTGGTCCAGCCTGACCGTCACCTTCTACACTGATGGAAGCAGCTGCATGATTGAAGGTAAACGGGTAGCCGGGTACGCTGTGACCAATTACCAAAGCATCATAGAGGCTAAAGCCCTGCCAGCCAGGTGGTCAGCGCAGAGAACCGAACTCTGGGCACTAATAAGGGCCTTGGAGCTAGGGCAAGACAAGAGGGTTAATATATATACAGACTCAAAATATACTTTCGCCACTCTCCATATTCACGGGGCCATATATCAAGAGTGGGGACTACTAACAGCAGAAGGGAAAGAAATAAAGAATAAGGGAGAAATACTCAAATTGCTTGAGGCTATATCGGCCCCAAAGGAGTGATGCACTGCAGAGGACACCAGAAACCTGATACCAAGATAGCTCAGAGCAGATCAGGCTGCTAAAGAAGTAGCAAAAGACTCAACCTTTGCAGAAGTGGCCCCTTCCCTAGTGGGGCCTCTCCTGGATGTCAATGTACACCCCCAGGGGTATACTCTGGAGGAAAATGACTGGGCCCTACAGGCAGGGTGTCACCAAACCCCCGGAGGAGAATGGAAGTTACCGGATGGAAGAATATGCATCCCACAAAGACAGGCCAGTAACCTGGTAAGACAATGCCATGCCCTCACTCACATGGGCAAAACCTCCCTAGAAAGACATTTCTCCTCCCAAACCTGACAAAACTCTGTGCTGTGTCATCCACGCAGTGTGTAACATGTGCGTGAAACAATGCTGCGGGCACCCAAAAAGAAGCCCAGGAGTACAGCATAAACAAGAACAACCCTTTGAAGACCTAGAGATTGACTTCACTGAGGTAAAGTCCAGCCGAGTTTACAAGTACCTCCTAGTAATGGTATGTACCTTCTCCGAGTGGGTAGAAGCCTTCCCCACCAGGACAGAGAAAAGCTGAGAGGTCACCCGGGTTCTCCTCAGAGAGATTATACCAAGATACGGGCTGCCCCTATCCCTTGGGAGTGATAATGGACCTGCATTTATCACCCGGGTAATTCAGGAAGTGACCAAGCAATTAAACATCACCTGGAAATTGCACATGGCCTACTGACCCCAGAGCTCAGGAAAAGTAGAGAGGATGAATCAGAAGCTCAAAGAGACTCTAGCCAAATTTCATCAGGAGACCCGTCTACCCTGGAGTGACATGCTGCCTCTAGCCTTATTTAGGGTTAGGAATGTACCCAATCCCTCACGGTATACCCCCTTTGAATTAGTCTTCGGAAGGCCCCCGGCAATCCTCAGCCTACCCAGAAGGGAACTTCGGGTACAAGGAGAATTAGATCAGACTAGGTATCTCCAGCAGTTAGGGAAAACATTAGAGAGCATAGCCAAGGCTGGACTAGGCCAAGGGCCCCAACCCTGAGGGGGCCAACACACTCTTTTAAGCCAGGGGACTATGTGTGGGTCAAAGACTGGAAAAAGGAACCCCTCCAACCTACATGGATAGGGCCTCATTTAGTCATATTAACTACCCCAACTGCCATTAAAGTTGCAGAAATCATGCCCTGGGTCCATTACAGCCGAGCCAAAGCTGCAGCGGACCCTGAGGACCAGGGAGCTGACAAGAGCCTGGAACCCTTGACGCTGAGGCCACCCGTCTTGAGACTGAGAAAGAAACCAACCTCCACCGGATACTCGGGACAATGATCCGTTGTTCCTGGGAATACCTTGCAGCTGTTGGAGCCATGGCTATAATCCTGGGAATCGAACTCATAACCATGACTCCTCCAGAGTGGAGTGCCGTAGAATGGCTAGCCCTCCGGTTGCTTTATCTTTGCCTTATCTGTGCCTTTGTTTCCATATTTTGTTTTATTTATCTTAGGATCACACAGCAGACAGGGCCAGTGGAAAGCTTGTTCTTCCAATCTAGACACACCTAAAGATGGCACCTAGCTCCCTATGTCTACTCCTCCTTGGGGTCCACCTGACGATTGCTACTCAACATGGCCAGGTGCCGTATGTGTGGAAGTTTTTTGTCAGAGAAACTTACACCAAAAACAATAATGTGATCACCCGCATTATTGATGTCACAACCTGCCATGATTCTGGGTGCCCACCAACAGTTACTCTCCCAATTCCCCAGAAGCAGCTAAGAAGTTTGTCAAGAGGGTGGGGACGGAATGCAGTGATATGTTTGAGCAGTGATATGTTTGACCCATGGGCAGATTCACGACTACTGTCTCTGGAAGCCCGATAAATACAGTGGCTGCTCCTATACCAGCTGTAAGTGGATAGCAGAAAGGCATGGGAACATAACTATTCAAATAACAGACCCTGACAACCAGGCCTGGGAAACTGGAGTCAAGGGCAAACTATGTGTAGATTGGGTGCAGTGGCACTCCAAGGCTGTCGGGGGCATATTTATCTCTAAGGCCCTCATAGAAAAAGTTCCCCAGGTCAACGTCTACCACATCTCCAGCTCCATCCGAGATCAGGAGAAAACCATGATGTCTGTACTAATTAGAAGAGAAGATTCCAGACCCTTCTCCTGGCTGACCCTCCTGCGGCAGGGAGCTCAGCTACTAAACCTGACCATCCCGGATACCCTCAGCAATTGCTTCCTCTGTGCCTACCTGGACCACCCCCCTATCACTGCAGACCCTATCCCTGAGCCTCTCAATATCTCTACTAACCCTGTCTCTCTCCCTCCAAGGTGTGCCTCTCTTCCAGGAACAAGACTGAACCTCCCAAGTATGCTATGGAAATCAGACCTCCTGCAATGACACTCTTACAGTCCGCAGCACAGGAGTCACCAGCCCACTTGGAACATACTTCTGGTGTAACAGGACCCTCCACCATACTATCACCACCAATACACCTGGCCCCTGTTACCCGACGATCCTAGCCCCGCAGCTGATACAATACCAAGAGGGAGAGCTCCATACACTCCTGACCAACCGAAGGAAAAAGAGGGCTGTCCTATTACCAGTACTAGTTGGACTATCCTTTGCTGGCTCTCTTATAGGAGCAGGGCTGGGAAGGGCAGGGATAGGTCACAGTATCCAGTCAGCAGCTGGAGGAAGAGCTAGAAAAAGCTCTTGATGCCACCGCCCTGCCCTTAGCTTCTCTCCAATGGCAAATCACCTTCCTAGCCAAGGTAGCCTTACAGAATCTGTGGGCATTAGACCTGCTCAATGCAGAAAAAGTGGGGACATGTCTGTTCCTGCAAGAGCAGTGTTGCTTTTATATTAATGAAAGTGGATTAGTAGAAGAAAATGTCCACAAACTCCAGAATATCTAAAACAAGATTAAGAGCCAGGACCAACCTTGGGCATCCACCCCTGGGTGGCAATCTATCATGTATTCAGTTTTAGCCCCAGTCTTAGGGCCCCTACTCATCCTTTTCTTGTTGTATCCCTAGGGCCTTGCTTACTCCACACCCTTACCCAACAGATTGAGAGCATGATAACCCTTAGGGCCATGGCCAGATTGCTGTCCCTCCAGCAGTATCACTACCAGAGACTCCAGCCTGAACCTCAGTATCCTGTCCAGGACCAGGGTGCATATAGTGATGCTAGAACAGCTGACACCCCTGTTTAGCATCAAAAGGGGGGAATGTTAGGGAAATGCTAGAAAATACCAAAAGAAACTGGGTGTCAGCCAAGGTGCCATTAGGGCAGCAGCCAACCTGTAGCCTGTCCCCGGGTATCAAATAACACTTCTGTATTCTGCTTCTGTACTCTGGTTGTGCCAAGTAGGCTTCCATCCTGAGCGATAAGCTTCCCTCCTGAATGATAGAGTATATAGGTCCCCTGAATCCTTTGTTCAGGGCCCAGAATTTGGAGACTGCCTCCTCTGGGTCCACACACATAATAAAGCCTCACTCCATTACCCCGATTCTCACCAGAGTCATTATTTTCCATAACAATATCAAGCATTTTTTTTTTGGACCAGTAGGGCCAGAAACTAGTAACTGACCTCAAAGAAAAACCTCAAAAACACTCAAATTTGTGGAGATTGAGTAACATGCTATTAAACAATGAATGTTTTACAAATGAGATCAAGGAGAAAATCAAAAAGTTTCTGGAGACAAGAGAAAATGAACTCACAATAGTCCAAAATTATGGAACACAGCAAAGGCAGTCTGAGAGGGAAGTTCATAGTGTTATATCCCTACCTAAAAAAGACAGAATCATTTCAATTAAACCTAAACCTAAATCTACAAGAACTAGAGCAACTACAGAAAACAAAGCCCAGAGCCAGTAAAAGGAAAGAAATAACCAATTTCAGAGGAAAATTAAATTACATAGAGACTAAAAGAAGAATTTTAAGGATCAATAGATCCAGGAGATGGTTCTCTGAAAAGATAAACAAAATCGACAAGTCTTTAAGCTTAAAACTCATTAAGAAAATGAAAGAGGACCCAGGACTTCTGGCAAAGATGGAAATAAGGTAGAGACACTTTGCCTTCTGCACATCCAAAATAAGGATAACAAATTTAAATTAAAAAATAACCAGAAATATCAGAAAATCAAACTGTATGGAAGTCCGACAATCAAAAGTTAATGAAGAAATATTCATCCAGACCTGGAGGAGGGGCAGAGAAGGGAAGCTGGGTAGAGAGGTCTCATGGTGTCAAAGTGGCTGGAGGACTAGGGTGTCAAGGAGGCAGCTGGCAGAGCAGATGGCATGCAGGTAAACTGGGAAGAACATCTGGGGAGCAAGACAGACCACACAACCCAGGGTTCCACTGTGGGGAAATAATGCCTCAAAACCTCTGACTGAGAAAACCTGTAGGGATTGAGGTAGAAGAAGAAACCCCCTGCTTCAAAGGAGAGTTCATTGGAGACACACAGCGTCCTAGAACCTACACAAAACCACCCACCCAGGAATAAGCAGCAGAAGGGCCCAATTTGCTTGTGGGTAGCAGAGGAAGTGACTGAAAGCCTTCCCAGAGTGTATCCAGTGGCATTGCTCCCTCTTAGACCCATCACTCACATACAGTGCCACAATGCAGTGATGTGGGATGACCAGCCCTGGCACATAACTAAGGCTCTGCTCCTTACTACATAACAGGTGTGCATAAAAAAAAATATGGCCCAAGTGAAAGAACACTTTAAAGCTGGAGAAAAAATACAGCTAAGTGATGAAGAGATGGCCAAACTATCAATGCAGAATTCCAAACAGTAGTAATCAGGATGGTCAAAGGAATGGTTGACTATGTTTGCAAAATAGAAGAAAAAGTGAAGGCTATCAAAAAGGAAATAAAGAAAAATTTACAGGGAACCAACAGTGATGGGAAGGAAATCAGGACCCAAATCAATGGTTTGAACCAGAAGGAAGAAATAAACATTCAACCAGAACAGAATGAAGAAACAAGAATTCAAAAAAAAAAAAAATGAGGAGAGGCTGAGGAACCTCTAAGACAACTTTAAAATTTCCAGCATCCAAATCATTGGGTGACCGAAAAAGAGGAAGAGTAAGAAATGAAAAAAATATTTTATTGCAATTGTTGATCAAGTACAATTTTCGGTCTTTTACTCCAACCCCAGCCCACCCCCCAGCCCTCCCCACCTCCCTCCATTTTCCACCCCACCTAAGGTTTTGTCCATACATCCTTTATACATGTTTCTGTAAACCTTTCCTCTTTCCCCAAGAAATTCTCTCTTCTCTCACCTCTGGTCACTGTCAACCTGTTCTCTGTTTCAGTGTCTTCCACTATATTTTGCTTGTTTCTTTCTTTGCTGTTTAGGTTCCTGTTAAAGGTAAGATCATATGGTATTTATTTGTCTTTCAATGCCTGGCTTATTTTGCTTAGCATAATGCTTTCTAGTACCATCCATGCTGTTGCAAAGTGTAGGAGCTCCTTTATTCTTTCTGCTGCATAGAATCCCATTGTGCAATGTACCATAGTTTTTTGATCCATTCACTTACTGATGGGAATCTAGGTTGGGTCCAGCACATGGCTATCATAAATTGTGCTGCAATGAACATTAGGGTGCATAGGTTCTTTTGCATTGGTGTTTTGGGGTTCTTAGGATGTAATCCTAGTAGCGGAAATGCTGGGTCAAAAGGCAGAACCATTTTTATTTTTCTGAGAAAATTCCATATTGCTTTCCATAGTGGTTGTATCAGTCTACAATCCCACCAACAGTGCACTAGGTTCCTTTTTCTCCACAACCTCTCCAACACTTGTTGTTTGTTACTTTATTTATGATGGCCATTCTTACTGGTGTGAAGTGGTATCTCACTATGGTTTTAATTTGCATTTATTTGATAGCTAGCAATATTGAGCATCTTTTCATGTATCTCTGGATCTTCTGTATGTCCTTCTTGGAGACCTGTCTGTACAAGTCCTTTGCCCATTTTTTAATTGCATAGCTTGTCTTCTTAGAGTGCAGTCATGTAAGTTCTTTATATATTTTGGAGATTAAACCCTTGTCTGAGGTATCATTGGCAAATATGTTTTCCCATACAGTTGGTTCTCCTTTTTCTTTCATAATGTTTTCTTTAGCCATGTAGAAGCTTTTTATTTTGATGAGATCCCATTTGTTTATACTTTCATGTCCCTTACTCTAGGGGACATACCAGTAAAAAAGTTGCTGAGTGAAATATCTGTGATTTTCCTGCCTATGTTCTCCTCTAAGACTTTAATGGAGTAGCAGCTTATATTTAAATCTTTTATCCATGTTGAGTTTATTTTTGTGTATGGTATAAGTTGGTGTTCAAGTTTCATTTTTTTTGCACTTAGCTGTCCAGTTCTCCCAACACTACTTGTTGAAGAGGCTATTTTTACTCCATTTTATGTTGCTGCCCTCTTTGTTGATTATCAATTGACCATAGATACTTGGGTTTATTTCTTCTCTCTCTATTCTGTTCCATTGGTCTATGTGCCTGTTTTTTATATCAGTACCAGACTGTTTTGATTACATTGCCCTTGTAATACAATTTGGTATCAGGTATTGTAATCCCTCCTACTTTCCTCTTCTTTCTCAAAATTGCAGCCACTATCCAGAGTTGTTTATGGTTCCATATAAATTTTTGAAGTGTTTGTTCTATGTCTGTGAAATATGTCATTGGTACTTTAATAGGTATTGCATTGAATCTGTAAATCGCCTTGTGTAGTATGGACATTTTGATTATGTTAATTCTCCAATCTGTGAACATGGTATATGTTTCCATTTGTCTGTGTCTTCCCTCATTTCTTTCTTCAGTTGTGTTTTCAGAATACAGTCTTTTACCTTGATTAGGTTTATTCCTAGGTATTTTATTTTTCTTTTTGCTATATTGAATGGAATTTCCTTCTTGATTTCTGCTTCTGCTGTTTCATTGTCGGTATACAAAAATGCCTTTGACTTCCGGATATTGATTTTGTATCTTGCTGTTTGGTCAAACTCATGTATTAGGTTGAGCAGTTTTTTGGTTGAGTCTACAGGATTTTTTATGTACACTATCATGTCATCTGCAAACAATGAGTTTTGTATTCTCCTTTCCAATTTGGATGCCTTTTATTTCCTCTTCTTGTCTGATTGTTGTGGCTAAAACTTCCAATACTATATTGAATAGAATGGTGAAAGTGAACAACCTTGTTTTGTTCCTGATCTTAGTGGAAAAGATTTTAGTTTTTGCCCATTGAGTATGATGTTGTCTGTAGGCCTCTCATATATGGTCTTTATTATGTTGAGGAATGCTCCCTCTATTCCCACTTTGCTGAATGTTTTTATCATAAATGGGTGCTGTACCTTATCAAATGCTTTTTCCACATATATATTGATATGATCATGGGATTTTTGTCTTCGTTTTTGTTTATATGAGGTATTACATTTACTGATTTGTGAATGTTGAACGATCCTTGCATCCCTGGAATAAATTCCACTTGGTCATGGTGTATGATATTTTTAATGTATTGTTGGATGGAGTTTGTGGTTTGTAGGCTCATCAAGAAAAAAAGAGAGAGGACCCAAATAAGCACAATCAGAATTAAAAGAGTAGAGATTACAACTGATATCACAGGAATACAAAACACTGTAATAAATTACCATAAAGAACTGTATGCTAAGTAATTTGAAAACCTAGGTGAAATGGACAAATTTCTAGAAATAAATAATCTTCTAAAACTCAGTGATGAAGAAGCAGAAAGCCTGAACAGACCAATAACTGCAGATGAAATTGAAGCAGTAATCAAAAAACTCCTGACACACAAAAGCCCTAGACTGCATAGTTTCACAGGAGAATTCTATAAAGCATTTAATGAAGAGCTAACCCCTATACTTCACAGACTATTCCAAAAAATCAAAAATGATGAAAGACTCCCAAATTCTTTTATGAAGCCAGTATCATCCTAATCCCAAAGACGGATTAAAACACAACAAATAAAGAAAACAGCAGGCCAATATCTCAGATAAACATAGATGCTAAAATCCTCAACAAAATATTGGCAAACAACATCCAAGAAACAAAAAAAAAATTTTTTTAAATAATGGAGAATTTCCCTAATCTGGTGAAAGAAATAGTCTTCCAGGAAGTCCAGTAATCTCAGAGAGTCCCAAAAGGGCTCTCAAGGAAGTACATACTAAGTCACATCATAATTACATTACTCAAGATTAAAGATAAAGAGTTTATCTTAAAATCATCAAAAGAAAATGAGACAGTTACCTACAAAGGAGTTCCCATAAGACTATCAGATGATTTCTCAAAAGAAACCTTGCAGGCAAGAAGGGTTTGGGAAAATGTATTCAAAGTCATGAAAGGCAAGAACCTACATCCAAGATTACTCTATCCAGCAAAGCTATCATTTAGAATGGAAGGCAGATCAAATGTTTCCCAGATAAGGTCAAGTTAAAAGAGTTCATCACCAAGCCCTTATTATATGAAATATTAAAGGGACTTATCTATGAAAATGAAAAAAGATAAAAAATATGAACAGGAAAATGACAACAAACTAACATCTATCAATGATTGATCCTATAAACAAACAAACAAAGCAAACAAATAGTACAGGAATAGATTCACAGAAATAGAGATCATCTGGAGGGTTGTCAGTGGGGTGTTGGAGGGGAGAGAATGTAAGAAAAGATACAAGGAATAAGAAGCATAAATGGTCGGTAGCAAGTAGACAGGGGGAGGTTCAGAAGAGTATGGGAACTGGAGAAGCCAAAGAACTTATATGTATGGTATGACCCATTGACATGAGCTAATGTGGGGGAATAAGTGTGGTAGGGGGTACAGTGAAGAGAAGAATAAGGGGAGAAAAATGAGACAACTATAATAGCATAATCTTTAAAATATGTATTTTAAAAGAGGACCCAAAGTCAAAAATAAAAGATGAGAGATTACAGCTGATACCACAGAAATACAAAGTATTGTATGAAATTACTAAAAAAAAAAACAAAAACAAAAAAACAAAACAAAAAAAAAACCTATGTGCCAAGAAATTTGAAAACCTGAGTCAAATGGATAAATTCCTAGAAAATTATAATCTTTCAAAATTGAATGAAGAAGCAGAAACATTAAGAGACTGATCACGGCTAGCGAAATCAAAGCAGTCATCAAAAAACTCTTGGCAAAGAAAAGTCTTGGAGCAGATGGTTTCACTAGAGAATTTTACAAAATATTTAAGGAAGAGCTAACCCCAACCCATGACACACTATTTCAAAAATCCCAGGAGAAGGGAACATTCCCAAAGCTCTTTTTGTGAAGTCATCATCAACCTAATACCAAAACCAGATAAAAACACCACAAAGATAGAAAACAACAGGCCAATATTGATGAAGAACATAGATACTATAATCCCCAACACAATACTGGGAAATTGCGTCCTGCAATACATTAAAAAGATCAAGTGGGATTTATCCCAGGGATATAACAATAGTACAACATTTACAAATTAATAAATGTTAAACATCACATAAACAAAATGAAAGACAAAAATCACATGATCATATCAGTATATGCAGAAAAGCATTTGATAATTAACAGCACTCATTTATGATAAAAACACTCAGAAAGGTGGGAGTAGAGGGTGCATACCTCAGCATAATAAAGGTCATATAAAAGAAATCTACAGCCATCATCATACTCAAAGGGCAAACCTAAAATTTTCCCACTAAGATCAGGAACAAGACAAGGATGTCTAGTTACACCACTTCTATTCAACACAGTATTGGAAGTCCTAGTCCCAGTGATAAGACCAGAAAAAGTCATAAAAGTCACCCAAAATAGAAAGGCAGAAGCACAATTGTCATTGTTTGCAGATGACATGATAGTGTACACAGAAAATCCTATAGAGTCCACCAAAAAACCACTTGACCTAATTAGTGAAATTGGCAAAACAGAGGGATACAAACTCAATATTCATAAATCAAAGGCATTTTTGTATAACCAACAAAAATATCAGAAAGATAAATCAAGAAAAAATCCCATTTGATAGAGCAACAATAAAAATAGTGTACCTAGGAAAATACCTAACTGTGGAGGTAAAAGACTAATACTTTGAAAACTACACTACACTGAACAAAGAAATTAAGGAAGATGCAAATGAATGGAAACATGTGCCATGCTCATGGATTAGAAGAATTAACATCATCAAAATGTCCATACTACCCAAAGCAATTTATAGATTCAGTGAAACCCCTATTAAAACAACAATGACAAATTTCACAGATATAGAACAAACACTTCAAAAATTGTTATGCAACCATATATGACCCCGAATAGCCATAGCAACTTTGATAAAAATAAAGAAAAAAGTAGGAGGGACCACAATACCTGACATCAAACTATATCACAGGCCATGGTAATCAAAACAGCCTAGTACTGGCATAAGAACAGACACACAGACCAATGGAACAGAATAGAGAGCTGAGAAATAAACCCAAGTCTCTAAGGTCAATTAATATTCAACAAAAGGGGCAAGAGCATAAAATGGAGTAAAAATGCTATCTTCAACAATGATGTTGGGAGATCTGGACAGCTATATGACAAAAAAGAGGAAGGAAGGAAGGAAGGAAGGAAGGAAGGAAGGAAGGAAGGAAGGAAGGAAGGAAGGAAAGGGAGGAAGAGAGGAAGAAAGAAAGAAAGAAAATAAAGAAACTTGATCATCAATTTACATACACCACACACAAAATTAAACTCAAGATGGATAAGAGACTTAAATATAAGTTTCAACAGCATAAAAGCCCTAGAAGATAACATAGTAAGGAAAATCTTAAATATTCCATGCAGCAATATTTTCACTGATCTGTCACCCCAAGGGCAAGGGACATATAGGAAAGAAAAAACAAATGGGACTTCATCAAAATAGAATGCTTTGGCACATCTAAAGGAAACAGCATTAAAATGAAAAAAGAACTAACCATATGGGAAAATATATTAGCCAATGATATATTAGACAAAGGTTTGATTTCCAAAATATATAAAGACTCTCATGACTCCACTCTGAAAAGACAAAAAAAAAAAAAGTTTTAAAATGGGCAAAGGACTTGAACAGACAGGTTCTCCAAGGAGAACATACAAAGGGCCCAGAGATCTATGAAAGAATGCTCAGCATCACTAGCCATCAGAGAGATGCAAATTAAAACCACAATGAGATGCCACTTCACACTGGTCATAATGGCTATCATATACAAGTCAACAAACAATAAGCACTAGAGAGGTTGTGGAGTAAATGGAACCCTAGTATACTGTTGGTGAGAATACAGACTGGAGCTGCCACTGTGGAAAGCAGTATGGAATTTCCTCAGAAAAACAAAAAATAAAACTGCCTTTTGACCCAGCAATACCACTGTTGGGATTATATCCTAAGAATCCTGAAACACCAATTCAAACAAACCTATGTACTCCGATATTCATAGCAGCATTATTTACAATAGCTAATTATTGGAAGCAACTTAAGGGCCCATCAGTAAATAAGTGGAAAATAATCTGTGGTACATTTACACAGTGGAATTCTATGCAGCAAAAAGAAAGAAGGAGTTCCTACCCTTTGCAACAGCATGGATGGAACTGGAAAACATTATACTAAGTTAATTAAGCCAGGCAGTGAATGAGAAATACCATATGATCTCACTTGTAAGTTGAACCTAATCACCAAAGCAAACAAGCAAGCTAAATATAACCAGAGACACTGAAAAAAAGAACACACTGAAAGTAACCAGAAGGGTGGTGAGAGATTATGGGGGGAAAGGGAGAAAGGTTTTTAAAGAACATGTATAAATGACACATGCATGTAGTCAAAGGGACATAGGATTGAAATTGGGAGGTGGGGATTGCTGGTTTTTGGGAGGGAGTGTTGGGGGGGGAATGAAGGCAATTGTACTTTTACAACAATTAGGAAAATATAAAAAAGAAAATATTCAGTCATCAATGTATATGTGAAGCATTTTGATATTTGCTGCTAAGGTGAATGCAGAAATGAATACCACAAATCAGTTTTATTATTCTTAGATGTGGCTAGATGTACTTCTTCTTGTTTTTGTGTTATTGATGTATAACGGGGGGGGGGGAACTCCAAAAAGGATTAACAGTACAACTAGGACCTGCAATCTTGGTACTTCTGTGATGATCTGGAACATCACAAGCAGGTATTTTATTGCAGCATATCACACCTCATGTGAACCCTCAGATTGGACTCATACACATTTCCTTCAATGGCAGCTGTCACCAGACACTTTCCCTCCCAGGATTGTGGATAGTCTCTCTATAGTTTGATGTGGCAATTATAGGTACAGGTTTGCCTGATACATCCTTATAGCTGCACGTTTAAGAAGTGTTCAGAGTGTTCTACATATTAATTGGAGAAGTTACTATAGTCAAAGGGATGTAAGACTGAAGAGGAAACTGAGCTAGTTTCACCTTTTCCAGATTGGTCTCCTGGTTGAAGGAGTATCAGCAAAACAGTGATGGTGGGGACAGGAATATTGCTGCATGGCAAGACCTGATCCATGAAATAGAAGGAATCATCACTTTGAGCAGGGAGGACAAAACCATTTAGCACACAGAAATGTTTTGTTATGCCAATCAGGTTATGGGAGACAATATTGAAGATATTGATGTTTTGTAGAAAAAAAAATCCTTTCTTTATAGCATCAAGCACCCTCACTAAATCTCCATGTATGGCCAAGGAAACACACTCATACATTACTAGCTAGGAAATGACTGCTAAAGACACTCCAAAGAATAATGGAGAAATTTTACTATAAGTAACTGATACAGAGGAAACTCAGGTGAAAGAAAAATATCGTGGAGCTAAAACTTGCACACACACAGTTTCAGACAGAGATAAAAATGAAAACAAACCTACAGTAGAAGACAACACTGATCAACCAAAGAGTAATAGGATTACCTACTGTCAAATAGTTTTAAAAAAGCAGGAGGTTTAATATTAATTTGGTATCAAAACTGTTATGTTCTCAAGGATTGCTAATTGATCTTTTAATCAAATTAAATGTTAGTTATTATGCTGAATTTTAAAATGTCACTAGGACTCTGTTACATATAACTCATGGATACAGACAACCATATGGGGACTGACTTGGGGTGGGGAAAGGGTGGGACTAGATGGAGGTAGGGAAAGGGGAAAAAAGTAGGAACAAATGTAATAGCATAAACAATAAATATTAAACAAAAATAAGACAACTTTTTGCTTGAATATAAGAGCATACTAGTACAACAGAAACTTGGAAAATGATTGAGAAAGTAAAAAAAAACAAAAGTAGCTGATTTGTTTTTCAGAAAATTAGTATAATTGATAAGCCACTAGTAAGACTGATAAAAATAAGAGAAGGCTTGAATGACCAATACTAGGACTAAAATTGTGGCTAACATTACAGACCCTGCAGCAATAAAGACAACAAGGGACACTAAACAAAACTTCGTGTTCATAAATTTGACAGCTCAGAAGGAGTGAATAAATTCCTCAAAAAAACTTAAGCAAGATGAAGTAAGTAATCTAAATAGCCCTATAACAATTAAGAAATTTAAGTTGAGAAAGATGGAGGGAGGATAAGGCAGGGGAGAGTAAAAGAGGAAAAGTGAAGAGAACTGTAGTTGAACAACAATTAATTTTTAAAAAGGAAAAGAGACTTCCAGCCAAGATGGAGGTGTAGGTAGACAAACTATGCCTCCTCACACAACCAAAAGAAGGATAACAATATAAAAACAAAAAACAGCCAGTACTGATGGAAAATTGAATTGTATGGAAGTCTGACAACCAAGGAGTTAAAGAAGACACATTCGCCCAGACTAGTAGGAGTGGAGGAGTCAGGCAACTGGGACGGAGAGGACTTTGTGGCAAAGTGGTAGCTGGCAGACCCCATTCATGCAGTGTGGCAGCTGGCAGAGCTAGCAAGGTGGCAGATTGTGGAGCACAGCATGGTGCACAAGGCGGCAGGCAGTCCCGCATCCACTCACAGATAAACCAGACGAAACTGGGGAGCAAGACAGACTGCGCAACTCAGGGTCCCAGTGCAGGGAAATATAGCCTCAAAACACCAATTGAAACACAAAAGAGTTTGTTGGAGACCCACTGGGTCCTAGCACGTACACAAACCCACCCACATGAGAATCAGCACCAGAGGGACCAATTTGCTTCTGAGAAGTGGGGGAAGCACTGAAATCTGGCAGAGAGCAGAGCAAGCAATGTTGTTCCTTCTTGGACCCCTGCCCCACATACAGCATCACAACCCATTGACTGGGTTGCACTGCCCTTGCGAATACCTAAGGCTCCGCCCCTCACTACATAACAGGCCCCTCAAGACAAAAAAAAAAAAAAAAAAAAAAAAAAAGACAAAAAAAAAAAAAAAAAAAAAAAAAAAAAAAAAAAAGAATGGCCCAAAGGAAAGAACAGATCAAAGCTCCAGAAAAAATCCAACTAAGCGACAGAGACATAGACAACCTATCAGATGCACAGTTCAAAACACTGGTAATCAGGATGCTCACAGAATTGGTTGAATTTGGTTGCAAGTTAGATGAAAACATGAAGGCCACACTAAGTGAAATAAAGGAAAATGTACAGGGAACCACTAGTGATGGGAAGGAAACTGGGACTCAAATCAACTGTGTGGACCAGAAGGAAGAAAGAAACATCCAATCAGAAAAGAATGAAGAAACAAGAATTCAAAATAATGAGGGAGAGGCTTAGGAACCTGCAGGACATCGTTAAATGTTCCCACATCCAAATTATAGGGCTACCAGAGGCAGAAGAGGAAGAACAATTGGAAAAGTTATTTGAACAAATAATAAAGGAGAACTTCCCCATTCTGGTGATGGAAATAGACTTACAGGAAGCTCAGAGAGTCCCAAACAGGTTGGATCCAAGGAAGAACACACCAAGGCACATCATAATTACACTATCCAAGATTAAAATGAAGAAGAGAATCTTAGAAGCAGCAAGAAAAAAAAAAGATAGTTACCTACAAAGGAGTTCCCATCAGACTGTCAGCTGATTTCTCAAAAGAGACCTTACAGGCAGGAAGGGGCTGGAAAGAAGTATTCCAAATCATGAAAGAGAAGGACCTACTTCCAAGATTGCTCTATCCAGCAAATCTTTCATTTAGAATGGAAGGACAGATCAAATGTTTCTCAGATAAGGTCAAGTTAAAGGAGTTCATCATCAACAAGCCCTTATTATATGAAATGTTAAAGGGGCTCACCTAAGAAAAAGAAGACAAAAACATGTATAGCAAAATAACAGCAAACTCACAATTATTAACAACCACACCTAAAACAAAAATAAAAACAAACTAAGCAAACTACTAGAACAGGGACAGAACCACAGAAATAGAGATCACATGGAGGATTATCAACAGGGGAGTGGGAGGGGGAGACAGAGGAAAAGGTACAGAGAATAAGTAGCATAGATGGTAGATAGAAAACAGACAGAGGGGTGGTAAGAACAGTATAGGAAATGTAGAAGCCAAAGAACTTATAATTATGACACATGGACATGAACTAAAGGGGAGAAATGTGGGTGGGAGGGGGTGAGCAGGATGGGGTGTACTGAAGGTAGAAAAATGGGACAACTGTAATAGCATAATAAATATAATATATTTAAAAAACAAAAACAAAAAAGAAAAAAAAATTACAAAAACAGCAGAAAAGAAATTTAAATTGATAAATTAAAAGCTCCAGAAAAAAAATCTTCTATTATACATGGTTTCAATGGAAAATTCTATCAAATATTTAAAGGAAATTAACACACAATCATTTCCAGAAAAATATTAGTACAAAATATTTTCAAATTCATTTCACAAGGTCAGCATTATCCTTATAGCAACATCCTAAAAAGGCAACATATAAAAAGGAAACTACAGAAAAAAAAATACCTCTACTAAACTTAGACCCAAAGGACTTTAACTCAAGGTGAAAGCAAACATGGCTCACCTCCTTGTATAACATAAACACACACACACACACACACACAAATACAAAAATAACAAAGCAACTATCACACAGAATCATCATAAAATTGAGCTGTATGGAAATCTGACAATCTAGGAATTTAAAAAGTCACACTCATCCAGACAGGTAAGAGGGGTGGAGATGCAGAGATATAAAACAAGTGGTCCCTTAGCCATGTGTGATGGGTAAAAATGCGAGGGATATCTGAGGAGTGAGGGATCCCAGACCTAACCAGATTACCTAGCCCAAGGTTCCAGTGCCAGGAATATAAGTGCCCATAACTTTTGGCTGTAAAAACCAGTGGGTGATGGAGTGGTGGAAGAAACTGCAGGATTCCAGGAGTCTCCTCTTAAAGAGCCTATAAAGAACTTAGGACTCATGCAGACCCACTCCCTCTGAGCTCCAGCACTGGGACAGCACCTAGAAAGACACCAATGGCATACAGGAAAAAACTGAAATGTCTAGAATCAAGATGAGGGCTGAGAGACAACTGCTCCACAGATAAAATTCCAGAAGCCAGGCAGCAGCCATTGTTTCTTTTCTGTGCCTTCCCCCATACAGAGCCACAGTTGCAACACCATATTTGAGACTCCATCAACTTTGTTCACATGGGTTGCCCTGCTCTGGCAATTACCTAAGGCTCCACCCCATCCAACCTTCAGGTGTACTATTCTACAGTAGTTCATGTTACTAAGAGAGGGAGTCAAAGCAGCTAATACATAGAAACAAACACAGGGAGGCTGCCAAAATGAGGAGATAAAGAAATAGGGCCCAAATGAAAGAGCAGAACACAACTCCAGAAAAAGAACTAAATAAAATGGATGTAAGCAATCTATCAGATGCAGAGTTCAAAACACTGGTTATTTGGATGCTTAGGGAATTCACTGGGTACTTCAACAGCATAAAAAAAGGCCCAGGCAGAAATGAAGGTTACATTAAGTGAAATAAAGAAAAATTTACAGGGAATCAACAGTATAGTGGATGAAGCCAAGAATCAAATCAATTGTTTGAAACATAAGAAAAAAAATTCAATCAGAATAGTAAGAGTTAAAATAAAAAAAAGAAGAAGAAGAATAGGGTAAGGAGTCTGGGACAACTGCAAATATACCAACATTTGAATTATAGGGGTGCTGGGAGGAGAAGTGGAAGAGTGACAAATTGAAAACTTATTTGAAAAAAAATAATGAAATAAAACTTTCCTAATTTGGTGAAGGTAATAGACACATGAGTCCAGGAAGCATGGAGAGTTCCAAACAAGATGGATGCAAAGAGGACCACACCAACACACATCATAATTAAAATGCCAAATGTTAATAATAAAGAGAAAAATCTTAAAAGCTGCAAAAAAAAAAAAAAGCTGTTAGTTACCTACAAAAGAGTTTCCATAAGACTAAAAGTTAAAAATTGGAACAATTGTAAGATAACAATAAAAAATAAAAAAAAAATGTCAGCTGATTTCTCAAAAGATTCTTGACAATCTAGAAGGGACTGGCAAGAAGTATTCAAAGTAATGAAAAGCAAGGACTTACAACCTAGATTACTCTAGCCAACAAAGTTATCATTTACAATCAAAGGTCTGATAAAATGCTTCCCAGACAAGGTAAAAGCTAAAGGAGCTCATCATCACCAAGCCATTATGATATGAAATATTAAAGGGACTTATTTAAGAGAAAGATCAAAGCTGTGAATATTATAATGGAAATAATTCACAACTATCAACATTTGAAACTAAAAAACAAATTAAGCAGAACAGAAACAGAATCATAAATATGGAGATTATTTGGAGGGTTATCAGTTGGGAGGGGACAGGGGAGAAAACAGCAAAAGAGGCAGGGATTAAGAAGTATGAATTGGTAGGTACAGAATGGAGAAGTAGGTACAATATAGGGAAAGGAGTAGCCAAAGAACTTATATGCGTAACTCATAGACATGAACTAAAAGGGTGAATTGCTGGAGGAATGGAGGTTACCTGATGGAGGGATAAAAGAGGGAAATTAGGACAACTGTAATAACATAATCAGTAAAATATATTTAAAATTAAAAAAAAAACTTAAAACCAAAAATTCTTAACAAAGTATAAGCAAATAAATCTGTCAATGTTTAAAAATAATTACACCTTAAGACTAAAGGATGTTTTTCTAAGATATACAAAACTTCAATATTTGAGTCAATCAATATATTCTACCATATCAATGAACTAAATTCATATTATCTTTTCAATTGACAAAGAAAAACTATTTGAAAAAAATCCAACTTCCATTTATGTTAAAAGCTCTTAACAGGTTAGGAATAGAGAACTACCTCAACTTGATGAAGAGTTTTCTAACCTGGTCCAGTGAGGACCATCCTCAAGATAAGGTTTTCATTAGTGCTGCAATATCTCCTTTTCTTCTTGGGCACTTCTTAAAGTTCTTACTCAAATATAACCTCCTGCAGGAAGATTCTCAGGACTGACACAATCCTATGATCCAGTTCTACATGAAAGCAAACAAACAAAACAAACCCATTATTTGTGTTGCAAAAAAATAGCCAGGTAATATTATTTAGTTATTACATATACATTTAGCTTTGTTTCATCAATGACAGCAGAAGATTCTTAAGGGCAAGAATTGAGTATATAGTTTCCATAGTATTTACTGGGCTTCCTATTATAATAAACTAATTTTAGGTTCTGAGTAAATATAACTAAAGGATTACAAAGAGAAATATGGTAAATTGAGTAAAAATTAGTAACAAAAAGAGTAAAGATGTCATAGTCAGTAATAAAGTGTGTTTCCTCTTTCATATCACATAATATTTAACATGTCCAGTAATTTCTACAGCTTCATTTACTTCATATATAAAATAGAGAGGAACACATATGTCCTCATTACATTAAGAACTATTGGGATGAACTAGGAATGTGAGGATTCATGGGGAAGGAGAACTGACATGGATGTAGGAAGCCTTTCCCAGGCTGAGGGAAGGCAGGTTGGAGACAGCAGGCACCTTTGGTTGTGTACAGGTGTAGAAAGACTGAGTAATAAATAGATGAAAGGAGTTAAGATAGAGGGTTTTATCAAGAGATGTGACTATGGAGATACATACACAGCTGGGAGACAAGATTGAGAGGCAAATCTATATACAAGGGGTTCTAAAAAATACCCTTGGTGTGAGAACTCCACTTTATGAATGAGGTGGAAAAGGGGTAGTGTTCAAGGAATCTACACAAGACAAAAATAGTTAACTGAGCACCTAGATCTGGCTTGGGGGTCAGATAAGGTGTTCCTGAGGAAGCAAAGCATACTGTGAACCAGCATAGTTCAGGTGCAAGCAACAAAGACCCTACTAAATGTAGTCTAAGTGAAAAGATGAATTGATTGACTCATGTAACCAAAAAGCAAGGATAAAGCTGTTCTCCTAGTCTCTACAGAGTGTTTTTGTTCTCTAGCAATCATTTGTCTTGATATTCTTTCTCTCTCTCTCTCTCTCTCTCCCCCCTCCCCCCTCCTTGTTTCTCTCTTGCTGTCTTCATCTTCTATTTCTAGGAGAATACTTTTTCCATATGGCGATGCAAGGGAGATGGAGGCCAAAAGGGGCTAGCTGGGCTGTAAGCAACCACAAACTTATATCATCTTATATTAGAGAGTACTGTAGAAAGCATAACCCCTCTATTCTAGGGTCTTTATATAAATTCCTGTAAAGAACTCAGATTAGTTCAGCTTAGTGATATTTCCTTTCCTGAAGAAAACTCCATGGCTAAAGAGATAGAAAATTAAGCTGGAGGATAGTCAAAATTAAATTGGAGGATGGTCAAATGTAGGTCCTATGCCCACCTGTGGAAAAGAAGTGATATACTGGTATGAGCATATCCATCAGAACCACATGAAGTAAAGGAGCCATAGTTTTCCAAAGTATTTTTCTTAAAGAAAGGGGGAAATACTGCTGGTTAAAATAAAATGGTCTCTTTCATAGGCATACACTTACAAACAGAGTATACTAAACAATTATTAAATTATTGTTTTGAGCTATCTACTCTCAGGATGTGAGATAAAGCACTCTGCAAACTCATTCTGAGGATGGCTCCCTTACTATTAAAGCATACACTTCCTTTGGATTCCATGAAACACACATGGGACTTAGAGTCCTCCTGCCCTTTTCAAAGATATTTACAAAGATCTTCTTCATTTCTCTTATTCCTGTGCTTCACCCTTATGTATTGCTGTTCCTCCAGGCTTCCATTCTACAACCTCTTGCTGGATAGTCTCTGTCACTTCTGTAGTTTTAATTTACACCTCCTATAACATGAATTCCACAATTCCCCATGTTCTACTGCCCAACTGCTCCTACTCTTGCAGGTCATCTCACACACAGCCAGCTGAAATCCAGGTTGTCCAACATTGAATGCACTACCTTCCCCCTTGAAGGTTCATCTTTCTGCATATATTCTGATCTCCAGTAATTGTATCCAGTGTCCAACCATAAGTTTCAAAGTGATTTTACCCTTCTGACCCCTAAAACTTTACTAAAACAAATTCGGTTTACCTTCTAAATAGTTCTGAAATATTTCTTATTTTCTCTAATTTCACCTCATTTTCTTAGTTTATACCCTGTGGGGGGGCTCTGCCCACAGGTCCCCCCTAGACTCCATGATGAGAATACCAAGACACAATCTGCTTGGGGAGGAAAGGTGGCTCATCTCTCAAAGGAGGAAGGCCAAAATCCTTTTCCTCAATGGGCTTTTATTGGGTCATTTTGCATAGGAATGCAGGCTCCTTAATCATTGTCATGTATAAGGATCAAACAATAGATAATGTACAAAGAACTCTGAGGGCCTATTTTGAGTCAGGGTCAGATAACTAAAGAGCAATAAAACTTTGAGGAACAAACTTACTCCTTGCTTGGACCCTTATTTAATTGAGTTCCTTCTAAACAAAGAAGGTTTCACAGGATTTTGCACATTCTTTCTTAGGCCCGATTGCCCTAGGGAATCCACCCTTTCCAGCACAGGGCTATACCCACTACCAGCATTGTTTCAGGCTTAAGGCATTGTCTCAGGCTTAAGTCAGGTAGGGTAAGCAAGGCAGGCAAGAGATTTGGAGACAGAATGAGGACTCAGGGTATGTCATAGCTGAGGGTTCATCACCCCCTCTTGCTATAGTCCCCCCAAGTCCTTCCTTGGGACCTCCACATGATCATACTTGGCTTAGGTCATTCCCCCGTTGGGGAATCTTACCCATCATTGGCTAATGGATCAATCATTGGGGGCCAGTTATGAATGAAGTAAAAGAAGCAGAAGTGTTGTTCCTGCTAGGGAGATAAGCTTTGTCTCCTTAGTGGCTTATGGTCTAAAGGTCACTCACTCAGCCTTAGCCATGGGGAAGTTACAGCTTCTGAAACCAGGCAGGGTAGTTCCCAACAATGTCCTCAACATTACTTCTTATTACTTACAACCACTATTTATTGAGAGTTTACCATGTGCTATACTGATACTGAGGACTTATATGTTTTCTCAAGTAACCTTTAAGCCAACACTAGATAATATGTTTGTGGGAGAAGAAAAATTATCCATTGCTTGCTTTTTTCTTTTCATTATTTTTCTTGCTCTTCTGCAAAGCAGAAGCAGATGCTAATGTGATTTAGATAGAAGTTCTCAGGAAGCAGCAGCATTACTCTTAACAAGCATATTTACATGTTTGGGCCCTTTAGAAAATATGATGAAAGTGCACTATTGAGATTGTGTGTGCAAAGACCAGAAACATTAACATCTCCACTGTAACAGGGTGCAGCCAAGAGGAGGTGCTGAATAGGGATTTGGAATGGGGTCCAGAACTCAAGGTGTCCAGGAAATATTAGAAAAATGTACAGGATGTCCTCATCTCCCCCAACAGGCTAAGCTGGGGGATGGGACACATGGAACAGGGCCCTTGGGAGCTGTGTTGTATAGCAACATCTTTGCAGCTAAACTCTGGTATGGTCATTTAATATATCTATAACCTTTAACTGGTTTCATAGATATGTTAAATATTTGTGGCCATGCTCTGAGCCAGGGGGATGGAAGTGACTTCCACCCAAGGTGTAACTGGGAGGCAGCTCCCCCTGGTTATAGCGCCTGCGTGAGAGCTTGGAGAAGATTAGCTCTATGCCATGGGACCACACCTGCCCAGACTTATGATGGCAGCCCAGTAAAGCTGGAAGAATACAAGAATGCTGGCAGGTGTAACTGATTGTAGGAGGAGTTGGAGATGGGCCTGCAGAGGAAGTTTGGCTTAGGGATTTAAACCTAGGCGCAGCAGCCATATGAGGAGAGAACCATGGGGCTTTGGCAGAGTGCGGACTCCATGGTTTGGGGTGCTCCCTTAAGTCATGTGGCTTAGGAAGCAGGAGAGATTTTGCCTGGAAGAAAAGGGGTGAAAGGACTCTTACTGTAGGGCCATGAGAAGGTGCCACATGGCTTTGGACTAACTGGAGATCATGGTGGCGACACAGCTGATGGTGCTGGGATCCCAAATCATGGACTTCTACTTCTTTTCCTGAGATATGGTACCCCAGACTAGGGCAGAGGGAGAAGGAAAGACTATGCATCTGTGGGTATTCTAAAGGACTTTAGTATTTTAATGAAGACATTCGGTCACTACTCTAAGTTTGTATAGCTTTTAAAAACTGTGTCTGTGGGTATTCTAAAGGACTTTAACATTTTAATGAAGACATTTAGTCACTACTCTAAGTCTGCATAGCTTTTAAATAAATATTTCCTTTCCTTTTCACAAATCTTTGGCATTGAGAGATGTCTTTCCTCTGGCAGCAGGCATAGAGAACCTAGTGGGGGGTCCTTTCAGTAATAGTATAATGTACACCCCCCTTGGGTCTGTTCTGTAACAATACCACATACAAAATAGCCCCACACATTGAAGAACTACCTCAAATAGAGTACCAATCATATCTCTATTGAGAAGTCACTAGATTAGAACATTGATTGGACTGTGTTGTGAAGACAGAACTTACTCATAAGGTGCTTAAAAGAAATATTGATGTGTGGTCCTTCCTCTCACAACTTATGCATAAGCATTTCTCTCCCTGTACATAGACCCATGAACATATACCCATTGTTTTGAGTCTACTCACTCATTCTCTCAGTCAGTGGCTAATTGCTGAGCAATTATGCACTAAGCATTTTACTAAGTTTTAGGTAATGAATAACACTGACCATTTCTCCCAGGGAGCTTAAAGTGTATATAGAGAAAAGCAACCATTACACAATTACAACTGACATGAATACAATAAAGGAGAAGTACATAGAACCAAGAGACCATGAATTAGAGAAATTGAAACTCTGCTACTTGTCAGAGGTAGGCAAAGAAGTTTTTTTTGTTTGTTTGTTTTTGATGTTAAGTTGTTCATACATTTAATATTGGTGATAATGGGCCACTCTAAACAAACTGACAGTAACCAGAAGGGAGGGGGAGAGGCATAAAAGGGGAAAGAAAGGGAAGGGTGTAGTCAGGGAACACGTAAAAATGACCCATGGTAATGGACAACATGGTGGGGACTGACTGATGTAGTGGGGGGTGGGTGGGCAGGGGAGAGCAATGGGGAAAAATTGGGACAATCATGAGCAACAATAAAAAGTTTTTTTTTTTAAACCTGCCAATGAAGCTGAGATCTAAAGAATAGGTAGAATTAACTAAGTAAAGTTGGGCAGTGAGTAGAGAGAATAAGTACATTTCCAAAAAGAGTGAACAACAACCACAGTTACTCCATGACATAAAGAGCACATTTCATTGAGGGACCTGAGCAGGGACCAGAATGGTTGGCATTAAGAGTCATACAGTTTGTGGTGTGAACAAGGATACAGAGACAGGCAGAACCCAAACAATATGTGCATTTACTGTCCATGCTGATAACATGAAGTTGCAACACAAGAGCCATGGGAAGACAATTAAATCTTTCCAAGAGGGTTGATGTGATTATATTTGCATTTTGAAATAGGTCACTCTGATTGCATATTGAAAAATCGACTGGAGTAAAGCAAGAATGGGTACATTACATCACATAGACTACAACTGAATCACCCCTTTGATCAGGTTAAGTGCCACAGTGGTGGCAGAACAGAAAAAAATAAATAGAAAAACACATGCAGTCAGAGAAACTGAAAAGAAGAATTGAAAGGCCTCTTTTATGCCTGATCCAAAACCCTCACTTTAAATCTGGCTTCCGGAATTCTATGTATGTATGTATGTATGTATGTATGTATTTATTGTTGTTCAGTTACACAGTTACAACTGCCCTACCT
This sequence comes from Anoura caudifer, assembly GCA_004027475.1. Lineage (NCBI taxonomy): Eukaryota > Metazoa > Chordata > Mammalia > Chiroptera > Phyllostomidae > Anoura > Anoura caudifer. The sequence continues at coordinate 78,111 of PVKU01004600.1, read as the reverse complement.
TTTTCCCCATTGCTCACACCTACCCTACACCCCCACTCTTACAGTCAGTGCCCCCTACCACATGTGCCCATGAGTCTTTTGTGTTCCTTTGCTTGCCCCTTCCACTTCTTACTTCATTGTTCCCCTCATCCTTCCCTCTGGTTGCTGTTAGTTCTTTATTGCAAAATCTATGGTTCTATTTTGCTCATTTGCTTGTTTTGTTGATTAGGTTCTACCTATAGATGAGATCATATGGTATTTGTTTTTCACCTCTTGGTTTCCAAAGTTCTTAACTAGAGTATCAGCCTCCCACCCAATATTATAAACACTTTCCTACTTAACTAATATAGCTAACACTCTTAATAGTGTGATATTTATTGCGAAGGGGTTTCTCAGTTTAAAGGGACTTGCATAGAAGCAAACTCTTAGTAAGAAATGGAGTCAAGTTTAAATCCAGTTCTTAATCAAAACTCTTGACTCTTGTGAAAATTTCTCCTACACTGTGTGTTTATGTAATGGACTTCTAACTGTGATTCTTGCCTCAAGTTCTACCATCCAATTCAGGAATTCTCAAAGAGTGAGCCTGAGACCAGCAGCATCAGCATTACCTAGGAATTTGTTAGAAGCACAACTTATCCAGCTGAATTGGAAATGTCAGCACTGGACCCAGCAAGTGTGGTGTTTTAATGAGACCTTTGGATAAATCTGATGCATGAACACATTTGATCCAGTGATTTAACTCATTTCCACACAGCTTCTGTAAGAAACATTTTGAAGCTTCCTCAACCAGGAGTCATAAGTAGTTAGTGAATCTGAAAAAAGTTCTTCTCCTTGAATTTTATCCAACTCTCTCCATGAGAAGCAGAGTCATGAAGGTTAGAAATTTACTACATTTCCCTTTATTGTCCCATGCTCAGTTCTTAGGTCAGTGCTTCAAATACAGAGACACTCACTATTTACTGGCTGAATAAATATAATGCCTGGCTTTTGATTACTTTCCTACTTTGTGATTCACCTCTCAAATCAGTCTTCTGATTTATTGTCAGCTGAGCCTGTTCTCTTATAATTGTTGTAAGGGTAAAGCTCTAGTACCAAAAGGAGAATAAACATAGTTCCCATTGCTCAATATCCACACATCTCTCCACACATCCCCTCTTAAGGAGAAAGTCATTGCAGAAAAGTGAGCTACTCCTCATCATTTTCTCCCAGCAAAATGTCAGGAGCAATTTTCCTGAGAACCCATAACTTGGTAGGTAATAAAATAAGTGTGGATTTGATAATCATACCTTAGGATTCAAGGAATTTTAATTAAATGATTTCTCAAAATAACTGATTGTATTAATTATAATATCTAGAATGTAGCTTACTTGTTAATATGTTCTGGTGAATTCAGTGATACGGTTTCTTTCCAAGTGCTCATGGTGATCAGTTATGCCATTCAGACAAGATGGAATGGCCACCCCAAGGCTAAGCAAGCAACATTATCTCAGCAAGGCTGTCCTCAGGTCTGGAAATGTATGGGCAGAGAAGAAATTAACAGTGGAAGCTGGAGGGGAAACAGATATATGACATTATCACCAAGAAAATCCATTTAAGCATTTAAATTAAACACTCTAGTATCTAGCTGTTTAAATGAACCTATTGATCTTTCAGTTTCAATAAAATTACCCTCATCTTGACTACAAGCTTAACCTTGCAGATATGGAGGAAACATCTCCCTTCCAGAACTTTTTCTCTTTCTCCCTATATATTGCATTTTAAAGTCTTCTTTCCTCCCTCTTTTTCTCTTTCTTTTTCTTCCCCCCCCCGATAATCCTCAAATTTATAATGTATTTAAGGATTCTTCAAGGTCTCTATTATGTGAATACATAAACAAAAAACACACAATATTTGTTCTTTCCTCCAGGAAGTTACTATCTTGCCTGAGATTAGACTATTATACCTGCTGTCAGGTTGATGCGGACACCAGCTAGCAGTGTCTGCATCATTATGGATGAAATAGAGCATACACACGAGTCTGGTAGAGGAAAAAGGATGATAGCATGGCTTTTCTCTCAGGAGGAGCAAAAGCCGTGGCCTCTGCCATCACAGGCCTTTATTCTATATCTCTCTCATTACAAGATGATCCTCACTCACTGTCCCCAGTTACAACAAAAGGAGCCAATGCCCCTAATCACATCACAGAAGAAGGATATTAGCAAATGAATAGGCAAGTGGTTGAGCTGGTCACACTTGTCCCTGCAAGGTTTAGCACTTGCAGGGTGAGGTTTTAGCAAAGAGCAAGTCTCAAAACAGCCTAGGTATATTGCAAATCTGTTTATACCCATGAGAGAACCTATCTGTGGGCGTGGGTCCTGTGCATCTCCAAGTGGGAGCTGGGCCCACGCCACACAGAGGGGTCTGCCACATCAGGTGGCAGGGGCACATGGTGGTTAAAGACACCAGTGCTGCAGTTACACTGTCTGGACTCACATTCACCAAAATCTAGTAGTGTAACTTCTGTACAAGAACAACAATTAAAATAAATTTAAAAAATATCTTCAACCAAAGACAATTTTTCATTGCTTTTAGAGAGAGAGAGGAAGGGATAGAGGAAGGGAGAAACAGAAACATTGATGTGAGAAAGAAACATCAATTGGTTGCCTCTCACACATGCTTGAACTGAGGATTATATGTTCCTGAAACCTAAGTATGTGCCCAGACTAGGAATCAAACCCCCACAACTTTTCAGTTACAGGATGACACTCCAACCAATTGAGCCACACTGACCAGAGAGTACTGTAAATTTTAGCCAGTTCTTCAGTTTTCTCATGTACAAGGTGGGGATAATAACGATATTTAACATATGTACATATATTATTATTATTAGCCATAAATGAGAAATATATATACATAAAACTTCCAAGAATAACTTACAGCAGATAGCATACTCTATATAAATATTAGTTGTTATTTAAGTGCAGTAATAAAAGGAAGTGATGTGAGATAGATATAACCTCTAGGATAAAGAAATGAGGTGCTAAAATGACCTTTTCTAAACTCACAGTATTTGAAGTAAGAATTTAAGATATAAGTAATAGTGCAATCATGTATTAAATATGTACTGATTTCTATTAGTATCCCAGGCCTTGTGCTAGGCACATAAAACAAAGAGATTGTGTGTGTGTGTGTGTGTGTGTGTGTGTGTGTGTCTGCATATGTGCTGTCAAACTCTTGTCTGTAAACCCTGGTGTAAAGGCCAGACCGTTTAAACAAAACACAGGGATTATTCTGATTGTCATTTTATTTTTTTTTTCATTTTTTTATTTAAACACAGGGATTATTCTGATTGTCATTTTTTTTTTCATTTTTTTATTGTTTTTCAAGTACAGTTGTCTCCATTTCCCCCACCACTCTCCCAGCCCCATCTATCCCCCACCTCTCTCCATCAATCCTACCCTCCTTTGGCTTTGTCCATGGGTCCTTTATACATGTTCCTTGATGATCCTTCCCTTTCTTTCCCCCTCCCCCCTTCCCCTCTGGTTACTGTCAGTTTGTTCTTTATGTCCATGTCTCTGGTTATATTTTGCTTGCCTGTATGTTTTGTTCATTAGGTTCCACTTATAGGTGAGATCATATGATATCTGTCTTTCACCACCCGGGTTATATCACTTAGCATAATGCTCTCCACTTCCATCCATGCTGTTGTAAAATGTAGGAGCACTTCTTTCTTTTGCTGTGTAATGTTCCTTGAGTAAATGAACCATAGTTTTTTGATCCACTCATTTGCTGATGAACATTTATGTTGCTTCCAGCTCCAATGGTAATTTTAAATAAAGAACTCCCATGGATTGGCTGGGACTGTCGTTGGGCATTGCACCTCAAGTTTGGCCTCTACCAAACCTTGCTCTCTCCTATTTCCCCATGGCTATATCCTAATAAATGTCCTGCAAACTCCCTCTCAGATTCTGATTCTCAGAAAACCCAACCTAGAGCAACAGGTCATGGGTCTATAGAGCTGGCTTTTCCAAGGAAAGGAAAAATAATATTTTATAGTATCTCCAATTTTATACATAAATTTGGGCTTATAGATAATAAGAAGCTTTCCCCTAAAATAAAGCAAAAAATAGTACATCCAGGGTTCAAACAATAATCACCTAATTGCAGGAACCACACTCATTATACTAGGAAAAAAATAATATTCTAGGATGTTTTAAGACAGTTTTAATTTAATGTAATTTGGATTTATGCAATAACTAAATAAAATTTTCTATTTGCATATATGGAGAAGGGGAGAGAAATGAGGGAAATAGCCAGGACAACTGTAACTGAACAATAATAAAAGAAAGAAGACATAATTAATTAATTAATTAATTAAGATGCATTTTTAAACTAGAGATAGATCTTTTATATTCCAGATGTCTGAAAGTTTCTTTCTGAAAATCTAATAACCATCATTCCCATGTTAAACCCAATTATTTATATTTTTCAACCAATTCTATGTTTAATATTATTTTCATATTTGTGATTTGCTACACAGATTTTAAAATCAGCATATATATTAATCAATAATTACTGTCTAGTATTCCTTATTGGAGGAGAATGGTTACATCAATGCATTTTTTTAAAAGTTGATCTTTATTGTATTTTTCTATTACCACTTAGTCCACTTATACACCTCTCACCCCAGCAATCACCAGACTGTTTTCTACATCCATGAGTCTTTTTTCCTTTTTGCTCAGTTCCTCTAACCTCTAACCTCCTCACCACCACTAACTTCCATCTGCTCTACACCTGAGTCTGTCTCTGTTTTGCTTATCAGTTAATTTTGTTCATTAGATTCCACATATCAGTGAAATCTCATATGGCATTTGTCTTTCTCTGACTGGCTTATTACACTTAGTATAACATTCTCCAGGCCCATGTATATTGTTGCAAAGGTAAATTTTTATCCTTTTCTGAAACTTAGTAGTATTTGATTGTGTAAATGTCCCATAGTTGTTTTATCCACTCATCTGTTAATGCACACTTGGGCTGCTTCCACATCTTGGCGATTGTAAATAATGCTCAATGAACATACAGGTGCTTCCATTCTTTTGAATTAGTGTTTTGGGTTCCTTCAGATATATTCCCAGAAGTGGAATCATTGGCAAATTTAAAAAAATCAACAAAATAAAAAGACAACCCATGGATGGGAGAAACTATTTGCCAATACATTTGACAAGGAGTTAATACCCAAAATTTATATAAAAAAAAACAATTAAAAAGTCTCTTCACTTTGGAGAAGTGAATAGACACATCTCCAAAGAGAACATACAGATAGCCAACAGACATATAAAAACATTCTCAATGTCACTAATCATCAGAGAAATGCAAATTAAAACCACAATGAGATATCATCTAACACATGCCAGAATAGCTATCATCAATGAATCAACAAGGAACAAGTGCTGACAAGGATGTGGAGAAAGGGTAACTATTTTGCACTGTTGATGGGAATGTAGTCTGTTGCAGCCATGGTAGAAAAGAGTATGGAGATACCTCAGAAAATTAAAAATGGATCTGCTTTTTGATCCTTCATCAATGCTTTTGAAACATAAAATGCTTGATCTCCTAGGAAGATTTTCAAATCTACAAATTCCAGAGTTCTCTCTTCTCAAGCCAAGTAATTCAAAATCTCTGGTGAAGGACTCTAGACATTTATATTTTAAAAGTTCTCAACAAGTGCAGCCATGACTAAAAAGCACTTGTTTAGTTAAATTTACTTCTTATGTGTACATTAGATGGACATTCTCTAAAGCTGTGGAACAGCTGAGAACACTGTAACACTCATTGATTCCTTCATTCTTTAGTCTTGCTTTTAAAAATATGTTCCTGAAACAAACATTTTCAAAGCATTTGCTAAATGTCAAGTATTGATCTATGCTTTTCTAATTCAGAAATAAAAGACTCACAGTGTTACACTTTGAACAAGAACTTCTAGTGGGGAGTGGGCTAGGATAGAGACATTTAAATGATCAATTTAACTTCAATACTTGATATAGGAATGTGTAATGAATAAAGAAGTCTACTAAATGAGAAGATTCTAACTAATATTATTGGATTAGAGAGAGAGAGACTTTTTGAGCAAGTTATAGTTAATATTATCCAGAAATAATTATTCAGAAAGACAGGAGATGAAATATTTGAGGTTTAGGAAATAAATTCAGAAGACAAAATATGTTTTACTGAGCAGTGAAAGTGAACCAATATTCAAAAGTCATGTCATGAAAATTAAAAGCAAAACATTAGCTCATTATCTATATTAACTTGTATGAACAACTTCCACAGAATTCTAGAAGTAAAATACCTACTATTCTATGGGAATTCAAAAGTTTATATAACTATTTGTACACAATCAAATGCTAGGTATTGGCAACAATGTTGAATGATATCTATACCTCATGCATAATGGCAGGGGCTTTACATATTTTCTTAATAATCCTGTGAGGAGAGCAGTATGATCCCTATCATTCAGGTTAGATTGCTTGCTATCACAGAGGATAAAGTACTAAAACAAGACCACATTTCCTGAGAATTGAAAATCACAATAATTTTTTTTTAAATTGAAAGTGGAAATGTCTGTATTTTTCTACTCAAATTATTACAAAAATGACCTTAGAGTTCTAAAAAATGCTCAGTCAGAACAAATTTAAAACAAAAGATCACATTAAATGGTGCCTTGCAATGCAGATATAAATAACTCTATATTATTGTGAGAATTGTCATAAATAATTCAAATAAAATTTGTACTTGACATATAGTTTAGTGTATATGCTACAGGTTATAGCCATTGTAATTTTTAATAGTGGTTTATCGTTGTTGTAAATAATGCCATATATAACTTGTAATCATGTTTTATACCAAATTTTAGCTTAGCCCTGACTGGTGTGGCTCAGTGGGCTGGACATTGTCCCACTAACCATAAGGTTGTCAGTTCAATTCCCAATCAGGGCACATACCTGGGTTGTGGGCCAAGTCCCCAGTTTGGGGTGTGCAAGAGGCAACCAATCAATGTTTCTCTCACACATCAGTGTCTCTCTCCCTTTTTTTCCTCCCTCCCTTCCTCTATTTCTAAAAATAAGTGAATTCTATCTTTAAGAATTTAACTTACTTGATGCTTTCAAGCAACTCATTTTACAATAATTTTATACCAGCTCCATAAAATAGGTTATCTTCATTTTAAAAATTAAACAAATACAAAAATATGACTTAGAAGATCATAGACTTTGTGAATAATAAAGGTAAAATTCAAAAATGTATCATAGCCCTCCTCCTACAGCTATGATTCAGCACTTTTTATCAAATCAACCTCACATCTGTGAAGCACACTGTGGAACACACACAGACATACATAAATAAAAGTAGTTCATGACATCAGGGAAGAGAATAGAGAAGGAAGCTCAATATGCTACTCCATGTTTTCTCTGATGGCATTTGCCACAAATTTTTAGGCACAACATGATGAGAAACCTAAATATCTAAAATAAAGTAGGTGTTAATAGCTCAGAAGCCAAATAGCTTTTGAGAGGCTCACTGTATCATGTACAAAAACAAATATACTACCAAACAAAAAGTAGAAACATTATATAAATAAATGAGCTCACAATTGAGGACTTGAAGGACTTCACACTGAGCATAGGAGGAAATCAGAACTAGACCATGAATTAAAACATATGAACTCATTCTCTACAGATTCAGTGAAATTCCCATCAAGGTTCCAGTGACATATTTCACAGAACTAGAACAAATATCTCAAAAAATTTGTGGAACCACAAAAGGTCCCACATAGCAACAGCAATTCTAAGAAACAAGAACAAAGTTGAAGGAATCACACTAACTAATATCGAACTACATTATAAAGCCATAGCATTCAAAACAGCATGGTATTGGCATAAAAATAGACACATAGATCAATAGAGCAGAATAGAGAGCCCAGAAATAAACCCATACATTTATAGTCAATTACTATTCAAAGAGGAAGCAAACACATACAATGGGTTAAAGATAAATGGTGCTGGAAAATTGAACATACACACACAGAGAAAGGAAATTAGTCTACCTTCTTACACCACCCACAGGAATAAGTTCAAAATGGATCAAAGACTTAAATGATAGATGCAAAACCATAAAAATCCTAGAAAAAAAGACATAGGAAGCAAAACCTGGGACATTGCTTGTAGCATTTTTTATTGGATATATCTCCCCAGGCAAGAGAAACAAAAAATTAAATAAATGAGACTATATCAAATTAAAAAGACTTTGTGCAGCAAAGGAAATCATCAACAAAACAAAAAGACAATCCACAGAATTGGAGAACATATTCATGGATACATCTGATAAGGGGTCAATATCCAAAATTTATAGAGAACTTACAAAACTTAACACACAAATAAACAAACAACAACACAATTAAAAAGTGGGCAAAAACACTTCCCCAAAAAGGAGATACAGATTGCCAATAGACATATGAAAACATTCTCAATGTCACTAATTATCACAGAAATGTAAATTAAAAAAAACAATGAGAAACCATTTCACACCTGTCAGAATGGCTATCATCAATAAATCAACAAACAGCAAGTCTGGCAAGGATGTGAAGAAAAGGTAACTGTTTTGCACTGCTAGTAGGAATGCTGTTAGTAGGAATGTAGCCTGGTGTTGCCACTGTGGAAAGCAGTATGGAGATGCCTCAAAATTTAAAAATGAATCTGCCTTCCAACCCAACGATCTCACTCCTGGAAATATATACAAAGGAGCCCTAAATACGAATTCTAAATAACATAAGCAATTCTATGATCATTGCAGTGTTATTCACAATTGCCAAGATATGGAAGCAGCTGAAGATGAGTGGGTAAAACAACTATAGGACATTTACACAATGGAATGCTACTTGGCTGTGAAAAAGAATAGAATTTTACCCTTTGCAACAATACAGATGGACCTGGAGAGCGTGATGCTAAGTGAAATAAGCCGGTCAGAGAAAGACAAATACCATATGATTTCACTGATATGTAGAACCAAATGAACAAAATTAACCAAAAAGGAAAACAGGAGCAGTCTCATAGATGGAGAGCAGGATGACAGCTAAGGGTTGTGAAGGGAGGTTAGAGAGTGGAGGGATTGAGAGAAAAGGAAAAAGGACTCATAGACATGGGCAACAGTGTGGTAATTGCTGGGGTGAGGGGGTATAAGGGGACTAAATGGAAATGGAGAAAAACCAACAAAGGTTAAATAGAAAAAATTGTCCACAATGCTTGTTAAGGTAGATTCTACCCTGCAGCTCAAAGAAGAACATGAAAAGAACCTGAGAGACAATTGAAAATATAGGGCATAGAGTCAAGGTTGCCCAAAGGGACTAGAGTTTTCAGGGTGGGGAAACAAGATAAATGCAGGTACGCAGGAAAAGAAGAAAATATATGGGAACCTAGATGTCTGTAGATGCCCCCCAGTCTGGGTTTTCAACAGAGTTCAGATCGATACATACATGTAAGGAAACTAACCAAGGTCTGGAAAGAAATAATATGAAAGGATTAGAGAGAAGAGTTCTTGGGATTTTCAGTTTCCAAACCTGCACGTAAGGAGTTTGGAATATACCACTCCATTCTAACAAGTAAAAAGCTAGGGAAATTGAAAACTGAAAGAAAAAAAAGCTTAGATGCATAAAAGAAATGTGGTTATGGGGCAAAGTGCGGCCCTCAAAACTGGAAGGACCTGAGGCAAATATGGAGAATGACAAAGCCCTAGACCAGAAGTGTCTCTGAGAACCAGAGCCAGAGAGATAAAACTTGAAATGTCATTAACAAATGCCTGAAGGCTTAGTGTGGGCAATCCTGAAAGACAAAAACTTCAGGGGACTCAGTCATCACATGCTCAAATACCTGTGATTCTTTTTAATGTCCTGAAACTCTACCAGGTACTTGGAGTAAATATCAGAAAAAAACCTCATTCTTTTGTTAGGGGAAGAAGAAGGAGAAACATCTTTAAATATACTAGGGCATTATATTCTTAATAAGGTCTGCCTTCAGGAGAAACTATTTAACCAGACCTAAACTGCTAGATTAATCAGAGGCTATCTAACCCAGGAAGATGGAAATATTCATCTTCATTCAATTTTAGCTTTTCATATCATTAAAAGGAAATACCCAACTCCAGCCTCCTGTATTTTTCCTGTCCTACCTAAGCAGGTGGAGAAACACTGAGAAAACCTTGTAATGTTCACATTCCCGAAGTAAATGCTCACTAAAGGACATGAGACCTAATCAAAGGACTACAGAATTCTTTCCTTCCAACCAAAACTTGTTATTAAATAACAAAAGGCCTATTTATATCAGTTTTTGACCAGAACATTGTTTGGCTATCAAGAAAAAAATTGCAAGACATACTAAAAAGCAAAAAAAAAAAATAGTTTGAAGAAATAGATCAAGCACCAGCTGCAGAATCAGATGATGTTGCAATTATCAGATTAGAGATTTAAAACAACTGTGATTAAAGTAAGCACTCTAATGCATCAAGTAGCAGCATGCAAGAATAGATGAACTATATAAGTAGAGACGAATATCCTAAGAAATACCACCACCACCAACAAAAAATCTGTAAAATGAAGGCCTTTGAAGGGCTTAGTAAACTGGGCAGAGCTGAGGAAATAATCTCTAAATTTAATTTCTTTATTTCAATAGAACTCTCCAAAACCAAAAGCAAAGACAAAAATACATAAACAAGAAACACAGAACATTCAAGAATATGAGACAATTACAAAAGAAAAGGTATGCTTAATAGAAATGTGACAAAGAGAGGAAAGATAAAAGGGGTAAGAAGAAATATTTGTAATGATATTGACAGAATTTCTCCAAATTAATGTCAGATATCAAATATTAACTTGAGACAGCTTGGAGAACAGTAAATTGAGTGTCAAATATATTACACCTATGCATGGCATTTCAAACCACAAAACATCAAAGCCCTAATAGAAGCTACAGGAAAAATAATTTCTGACCTATGAAGCAGCAAAATAAGAATTACATACATTGTCTCCTCAGAAACTATGCAAACAAGAAGAAAGTGTAGTGAAATAAAGGGTTAAAAGAAAAAAAAAACTAGAATTCTGTACCCTGCAAAATTATCTTTCAAAAGGGAAAAAAGCACATAGACTTTTTCACACAAACAAAAATTGAGGGTATTTGTTGCCAGTAGACCTGTTTTACAAGAAATGTTAGAGCAAGTTCCTTTGAACAGGAAATATTGGATGGGCCAAAACATCCATATAGTGATAAAAGACATATTTTTCATTTTCACCAATAACTTTATTGATTTGGATGTTTTAACTATGTCAGCTATGTCCTGCATGGTTAAACACTGATTGTTCTCAGTGTCTCAATTTCATTGCCATCAACATCAACCGGTCTATGCAACATTGGAGCATTGTCCAGCAAGAAGTCTTCAGCATGGAATTTCACAAACCAGTTTTGACACATTTGATCAATTTCAGCACCTTCATAAACTGCACAATTTTTTGTGTGTTTCAGTTGCGTTCTTACCTTTCTTGAAATAATAAAGCATAATATGCTGAAAATGTTGCATATTTTCTTCTACCTTCAATATTAAGATGGCTACACAAAAATTCACTAATTTTGATGAGTTTTTTTAATGCACACTAATAAGACAGCTGTCACATTACAATCTAACAAAATTGTTTCTGATGAAGTTAAAGACAACTAAGTGTTACTAGAGCCATCTTACAGAAAAAAGACAAATGAACTTTTTGGCCAATCCAACAATGTAGGTAAGAATTGTAGTGAAAAAAGAGAATTAGAAATAAAATAGTGAACATAAACTAATGTTTATTATTAATTGATCTAAAATAAAAGTATTCAAAACAATATATAATAGCAAAATTTATTTACTTATATATGCATATAAAATATATAATTAAATGTGTGAGGGGGACCAAAAAAGCCCCTGAATTATCTTCTAGAGGGCACCTTACAGTACAGGCTTTCCCCATTAGTGAATATTCTAGGAATCTATCTGTATCAGCATACTAGCTGGCATTGTTGTGAGAGGCTGCGTTTGGCTTTAGTGAATTTATTTTTAAGATGACACATTTACCCATTTCATCATAGGCGATTTACACATGCACCTACACACACCGTACTGAGTGTTCAGCAGTTTTTAATCAAAAACCGCATGGCTCCTGTTCCCTACCCACCCTATTCACCTAATATCACCCCTAGTGAGGTTTTGTGTTTCCCTGGATGAAAAAAGTCCTCAAAAGGAAATACTTTGCCTTGCCAATGTGGAAATGGTGAAACAAAAACATGACATCAAAATTGGCAAATTCAAAAACTGTTTTGAGCAGTGGAAAAATCATCTCAATAGATGTAGTTCATCAATTAGAGAGTACTTTGAAGGTGACTAAAGTTTAAACATGTAAGGATAAATACATAATTTTTATAAACAAATTCCATTTTTGGGTCTCCCCTCTGATAGATAGATAGATGATAGATTAGATATAGATATAGATATAGATAGATATGACCTGTCCAGAAGGTACCCAGCCATGTAATATGAAAAATAGAGACATTTACTGAAGAAGATACAAGATATAAGAAACATTATACATAGGGCAATGATGCCTCAGTCCCCTTCAAAATAGGCACCTTGGGACCTCACACAGTTCTCCCAATTGCTATCAGCTGCCCTGTCATATTTTCCAAATCTCGTTGATGGTCTGAAATCTCTTCCCTATTAAAGGAGATTTTAGTTTTGGGAAAAGCCCGAAGTTGCAGGACACCAAATCTGGGCTCTAGGGGGCTAAGTCACCTGGGTGGTTTGATGTTTCACCAAAAACTGCATGAGGCATGATGCATGAGTGGAACATTGTTGTGATGAAGCTGCCAGTCACCAGTTGCCCATAGTTGCAGTCTTCCAAATCACCTAAATATTTTCCATAGAGGAATGTTCAAACTTAATGCAAAATCTGATGCAGATTTGCTGCTGTATTCACTCAGAAATGAAAGAGGAGAGATTACAACTGATACCACAGAAATACAAATACAGATAAATACTAAAAAATTACTACAAATAACATGCCAAGACATTAGAAAACTTAGATGAAACGGACACATTTCTAGGTAAATATAATCTTTCCAAGCTAAATAAAGAAGAAGCAGAAAACTTGAACAGACCAATAATAGTTGACAGAATCAAAGTAATAATGAAAAACTTCTGGCAAAAAAAGCCCTACACCAGACAGATTTGGCAGAGATTTGTACAAAATATTTAAGGAATAGCTAACCCCTATCATTTACAGACTATGCCAAAATACCCAGGAAAAGAGACGACTCCCAAACTCTTCTTATGAAATCAGCATCATCCTAATCCCAAAACCAGATGAAGACAAAACAAAGAAAGAAAATTACAGGCCAATATTGCTGATATACATAGATGCTAAAATCCACAACAAAATATTGGCAAACTACATCCAGCGATACATTAAAAAGGTCATACAACATATTCAAGTGCAATTCATCTAAGGGATGCAGGGATGGTGCAATATTCTTAAATCAATAAATGTAATATGCCACATAAAAAAAGAAAGACAAAAATCACATGATCATATCAAAAATGCAGAAATAACATTTGATAAGGTAGAGCACTCATTCAAGATAAAAAACATTCAGCAATGTGGGAGTAGATGGAGTATACCTCAACATAATTAGGGTCATATAGAAATCTACAGCCAACTTCATACTCAATGGGGAAAAACTAAAAGCTTTCTCTCTAAGATCAGGAACAAGACAAGGATGTCCACTTTCACCACTTCAATTCAAATTAGAATTAGAAGTCCTAGACACAAAAATCAACAAGTAAACAAAATTAAAAGCATCCAAATGGGAAAGGAGAAAGTAAAACTGTCATTGTTTACAGTTGATATGATAGTGGACATAGAAAACCCTATAGATTCCAGCAAAAAAAGATTTGACGTAATAAGTGAATTTATCAAAACAGTGGGACACAAGGTCAACACTGAGGAATCAAAGGCATTTTTACACACCAAAAATGAAATATCAGACAAGGAAATCAGGAAATAAATCCCATTTGAACAGCAACAAGAAAAATAAAGGACCTAGGCAAAAACCTAACCAAGGAGATAAAAGACCTGTACTCAGAAAACTACACAACACTGAAGAAAGAAATTAAGAAAGAAACAAACAAATGAAAGCATGTACCATATTTATGGATCAGAAGAATCAACATCATCAAAATGTCCATACTACCCAAAGCAATTTACAAATTCAATGCAATACCTATTTAAGTGCCAATGGAATACATCACAGACATAGAACAAACACTTCAAAAATCTAAATGGAACTAGAAATGACCCCAAATAGCTGCTTCAATTTTGAGAAAGAAGAACAAAGTAGGAGGGATCACAATACCTGATACCAAACTGTATTACAAGGCCACTGTAATGAAAACAGCCTGGTACTGGCATAAAAACAGGCACATGGACCAATGGAACAGAACAGAGAGCCCAGAAATAAACCCAAGTCTCTATGGTCAAATAATATTTGACAAAGGGGGCAGCAACATAAAATGGAGTAAAAATATCCTCTTCAACAAGTGCTGCTGGGAGAACTGGATAGCTAAGTGCAAAAAAAATGAAACTCAACCACCAATTACACCACATAAAAAAAATAAATAAACTCAAGATGGTTAAAAGACTTAAGTACAACTCATGGCACAATAAAAGTCCTAGAAGAGAACATGGGGAGGAAAATCTCAAATGTCCTTGCAGCCGTAAGTCCACAAATATGTGCCTTATAGTGTGGGACATAAAGGAAAGAATAAACAAATGAGTCTTCATCAAAATAACAAGCTTTGGCATGGCTAAAGAAAAAACAACAAAACAAAAAGGGAACCAAACGTATGGGAAAATATATTTGCAAATGATACCTCAGACAATGGATTTATCTCCAAAATATATAAATAACTCACACAACTCCACTTCAGGAACACAAACAACCCAATTAAAAAAGGTCAAAGGACATGAACATACACTTCTCCAAGGAAGACATACTCAGGGCACAGAGATATATGAAAGGATGTAGAACATCACTAGCCATCAGAGAGATGCAAGTTAAAACCACAATGAGATAGTATTTCACACTAGTCACAGTGGTCACCATAAACAAGTCAGAAAACAAGTGCTGGTGAGGTTGCAGAGAAAAGAGAACCCTAGCACACTGTTGGTGGGAATGCAGACTGGTCCAGTCACTGTGGAAAACAGTATGGAATTCCCTCAGAAAACTAAAAATAGAACTGCCTTTCGACCTGGCAATTCTATTGCTGGAACTATACACTAAGAATCCTGGAACACCAATTCAAAAGAACCTATGCACCCCAATATTCATAATGGCACAATTTATAATAGCTGAGTGCTGGAAGCAACCTAACTGCCCATTAGTAAATGAGTGCATCAGAACACTATGGTACATTTATAAGACAGAATTCTATGCGGCAGAATGAAAGGAGTTCCTACACTTTGCAATAGCCTGGATGGAACTGTAGAGCATTATGCTAAGTGAAATAAGCCAGGTAGTGAAAGACAAATACCATATGATCTCTCCTATAAGTGGAATCTGATTAGCAAATAAATAAATAAACAAACAAACAAACAATAAGCTAGTGAACTATAGTGAGAGACATTGAAATAAAGAACAAACTGACTGTAACCAGAGAGGAGGTGTGAGGGGTAATGGAGGAAAAGGAGGAAGGGTTGTCAAGGAAAATATGTAAATGACACACGGACATAGGTAAACAGGGGTAGGACTGAGGTGAGAGGTATGGATTGATGGGGTTGAGGGGAGTAGAGAGGGGAAATTGGAGACACCTGTATTGAAAATAATAAAAATAAATAAAAATTTAGAAAATTAAACAATATATATTCTATTTTCTATTAACAGTGGAGTAAAACAAAAAATTGATATCCAAAGTAGATTCCAAAAAATTCCCAACTATTGGAAATAAAACATTATACTGTGCAGAAGGATATATTTTCTTTTTTTAAATATATTCATTTTTTAAATTTAATTGTTGTTCAAGTACAGTTTTCTGTCTTTTACTCCCATCCCAGCAAACCCCCCAAGCGCCCCCACCTCCCTCCCATTTCCACCCCCACTAGTTTTTATCCATGTGTACTTTATACTTGTTCCTGTAAACCCTTCCCTTTTTCCCCTGAAATTACCTCCCCTCTCATCTGATCACTCTGTTCTATATTTCAGTTGTCTTCAGATATATTTGGCTTGTTTGTTTGTTTTGTTGATTAGGTTCCCGTTAAAGGTGAGAGCATACAGTATTTGTCTGTCACCAACTGGCTTATTTCACTTAGCAAAATATTTTCCAGTTCCATCCATGCTGTTGCAAAAGGTAGGAGCTCCTTCTTCCTTTCAGCTGCATAGAATTCCATTGTGTAAAGGTACCAAAGTTATTTAATGCATTCATTTACTGATGGACACCTATGTTGCCTCCAGTAATTTGTTGAGGCTTGTTTTGTGTCTTATCATGTAGTCTATCTTTGAAAATGTTCCATGTGCATTTGAAAACAATGTGTATTTAACTTCTTTGGGATGAACGATTATAAATATATATATATTTTTTTTTAAGTTAAGTCCATTTTTTTCTAGAACATTGTTCAATGTTACAATATCTTTGTTGATATATTGTTTGGAAGATATGTCCATTTTTGACAGTCGGGTGTAAAGATCCCCTACTATAATTGTGTTACTGTCAATATCTTTCTTGAAGTCCACTAAGATGTTGTTTATGTATTTGGGTGCTCCTATTTTGGGTGCATATATATATTTACAATGTTTATGTCTTCATGGTGGATTCATCTCTTGAGTATTATGAAGTGACCTTCTGAATCACTCTTTATGGTCCTTTTTTTTTTTTTTTTGAAGTCTAATTTGTCAGATATGAGTATTGCTATCATGGCTTTTTTTTTTTCCTGTCCATTTACTTGGAAAATTTGTTTCCAGCCCTTTGCTCCAGTCTGTATAGATCTTTGGTCCTGAGGTGCGTCTCTTGTAGGCAGCATATGTGTGGATTGTGTTTTCTTATCCATTCAGCTATTCCATTTTTTTTTTTGGTTGGAGCATTTAATCCATTTAGTTTTAGGTTATTATTGATAAGTACTTATCCATTGACATTTTCCTGGCTGTGTTCCTCTCTCACTCTCTCTCTCTCTCTCTCACTCTTTTCCTTCCTTTCCTTAAAGCAGTCCCTTTAGCATCTCTTGCAGAGCTGGTTTTTTGGGGATATATTCTTTTAGAGTTCTTTTGTTTGGGAAGCCCCTATTTGGTCTGCTACTTTGATTGAGAGCTTTGCTGGGTAAAGTAGCCTCAGTCGAAGGCCTCTGGTTATCAATGCTTGGAATATTCCTTGCCATTCTCTTCTGGCTTGGAGTGTTTCCATTGAAAAGTCAGCTGCTAGTCTTATCAGAGCTCCCTTGTATGTCTCTTCCTTTTTCTCCCTTGCTGCCTTTAAGATTCTCTCTTTGTCTTAGAATTTCGCTACTTAATTATGAAGTGTCTTGAAGTGGGTTTCTTTGGGTTCCTCTTGATAGGGACTCTGTGTGTTTCTTGGATTGGTGAGACTTTTTTTCTCATCAAATTAGGGAAGTTTTCCATCATTCCTTTTTCAAACAGGTTTTCTATCCTTTGCTGTTCTTCTCCTTCTGGTATCCCTATTATACAGATATTATTTTGTTTCATATTGTCTTGCTATTCTTTTTATCCCTCTTCATTATTTCTGAGCCTCTTTTCCTTTTGTCACTCTTTCTGGGTGTTTTTTTTTTTTTTCTACTTTTTCCTCCAGATCATTTTCCAATCTTCTGCTTCATCGATTCTGCTTTTTTTTCCCTTCTACGGTGTTCTTCAGTTCAGAAATTGTATTCATTTCCTCTTGGCCCTTTTTGATAGTTTCTATTTCCTTTTTCATGTTGATAGTTTGCAGTGAGCTTATTGTAGTTTCCCTGTAGTTTCTAGTAATTCACTGTGAGCTCATTGAACTTCCTGATAACCATTGCTTTGAACTCACTAACTGATAATTGAGTTGCTTCTATTTCATTTAACAGTCTTTCTGAGGCTTCCTCCTTTTCTTTCACTTGGGTTTGTTTGTTTGTCTTCCCATTGTTTGTGAGACTCTTATTGTTAGCCAGAGTTTCTTAAATTGATTCTAGCTCCCTGGGTTTATGGTGTGAGCTTCTGTGGTAGAATACCTGTAAGCTTCAGTGGTGCAGTCTCCTTGATCTCTGGAGCTCACTGGTCTTTGGCTGTCATTTAAGTTGGCTCTGTGTTTGTTTCTTGGTTTTGATTTTGATTGTTGTTGGGTCTTTTTTTGTTTGGTCCTTCCCACCAGCTCGTTAACTGAGGGTCACTCTGTCCACCACCTCTTGTATTTTGTTGTGCTGATGAGGGCAGGTTTTATTGAAGTTATTTCTTCCATTTGTACAAGGTTTTGAGGATTCTCTCTTGCTCTTGTTCAGTTGTTTGCTCTGGGTAATTTCTCTACTATTTAGTTGTATTTCCAGATAGGTCCTGGATTGAGGTTAGTGTGGTTTCCACTCCCTCCTTCACCTTCTTCTGATGTTATCTGTTGGTTGTTCCTTTGTTGTAGGGTTTCCTCTTCCAGTGGGTATCCTGGTTTTCACAGCTTCCACCTACTCATTTTTGTGATCAGTTAGTGGGAGAAGGCTAATGCTTTAAGACAGCAAGAGAGTATTCTATGATATTTACAGTAGCAGCCTGTAGAGAAAAGATGGGGGATCCTTTGGCTATATAGAGTGTTAACCATGATATTCCACCCAATTAGCCACTTTTTAGAAAGGGTGGAGGGAAGATAAGACTTTTGTTGAGGAGGTAAGTGTTGTGAGTTGGATCTAGAAGGCAGTGAGGTTGTGGGAAGTCAGATTCTGAGGAAAGGTGAGAGTAAAGGATAGTAAAAAGGTGTAGTGTGTGGGACAATAGAGTTAACCACTACAGTAATACAGTTCAGGAGACCATGAAGTGGACTAAGATCTGGGAGGAGTGTTGTATAGTATTTACAATTGTGTAAAGCAGCTATTATTTACAATAATATTAGAGCAACAATCATATGACAGAATCTATGTGATCTGGATAACATAGTGTATTAGCAATACACTATGAAAGAGAGAACAGGGGACACCTGTCAAATGATACAATATAACCAGCCAAGCAAAGAAGACTAAACAGAAAGAAGACGAATACTAAAATACTATTAAAATAAAAGATGTAAGAATAATGAAAAAATAATAATACAAAAATGCAATAACTTGTAGGTTTTCTGTAATAGCAAAGTAAAATCTGTTTCACTGTCTCAGCTGTTGGGATGTCGCTTCTTTGGGTCCAACTCTGGTCTTTTCACAGTTCCAAGGTTTTTTTGTCTCACTTGTGGGTATTTAAAAATAAAAGAAGCAGAAGAAGGAAAGAAGAAGAGATAAAATTGGAAAGAAAGGAAGAAGGAATAAAACAAGAAAGAAGGAGAGGGGAAAAGGTAATTGAGAGAGAAAAAATAATAAAATTTAAGAAATAAAAATGACTTAAAAAATAAAAAAGCCTCTTGGTGGTTTCAAATGGGCCACACTGGTTTTTCCGGTCTTTCTGGCTGCAGCAGTCTAAGGGGCTTTTCTCACTTCCTGATCAGCACTCAGTCAGCCTCTCGTGCACTGTACCCAGAGCTAGCCTGGCACCTCTCTTCGGTGCCCTGGGTGCAAGATTCAGGCCTTTCTCATAGTGCACTTTCCACGGGGTTACCACTGTGGGCTGAGGCTTTCTGCTGAGTGCACTGTCCCCAGGTTGAGGGCACAGGCTTGGCAAGCTGTCTCCTGCCCCATGGGTTGGAGCACGCACCCTTCCAAGTTCTATGGGGGCACACATGGCCTCCCGCGTGCCCTTGGAAGCTCTGCCCAGCTGGGTGGGGAGGTTGCTGGAGCAATTTCTGCAGGAGAATTCCCCAAATGGTTTCTCTTGTTTTTCACTTTTTCTTTTTGAGAAATTCCTCCTACTCAAGCCTGCAGCTCCATACAGTGGCCTGGCCTCTCGCATACTCTAATTCAACAGCCAGACTGAGGACTATGAGTGTCAGGGCCCCACACAGCATGACTCTCAACTCTCCCAAGCTGGCATCCACAGACTCCATGTGTGCTCACAGCCCCTGTGTGTTCGCCACTCAATCCTTATTCTCCTCTCCGGGACTTCAAGCAACCAGGTCACTCCCGGTGCTGATCAAACCTTGTTTAGCCAGGGAGGGAGCAGTTGACCCAGATCTCTCCTAACAACATTATGGCAGATCCAGTGGGCTCCTGGCCTGGGACTACAGCCAGCCTGGTCTCCCTGCCAGTCCCTGGGACCTTATTGTCCTGAAGCACTCTCCTTACTGTCTGGTTTCTCAATGTCTGCTACAATTTCAGGTCTCCTATTTTCATATATGCTGGGGTACTGTTGGCTGTTTGCTCTGTTCCTCTGCAGATCAGCTAGGTTTTTCTCCCATGTGTAGGGAGAAGTGGAATCTGCCCCACCCCCCTACCTTGCCACCATCTTCCTCTCCCTGAAGGATATATTTTCAAAATACATTTACCATTTTCCCCTTCTCCCCTCTCCTCTGGTCACTTTCAGTCTGATCCATGTTTCCATGACTGTGGTTCTATTTTATTTGTTAGTTTATTTTGTTTATTAAATTTGTCTTACAGGTGAGAACATATGATATTTGTCTTTCACCAACTTGCTTACTTCACTTAGCATAATATTCTCCAGGAAGGGACTGACAAAGAACCTGTATAAAAGACCCATGGATATGGACAACAGGTGGGAATTGACTGTGGGAACAGGGGGTGGGATAGGTGGAGAAGGACAAAGGTGGAAAATTAGGACAACTATAATAGAATCACAATAAAATAATTTAATAAAAATACTTTTCATATGAAGGTTATTCAATATATGAAGAACTGATATAAATCTCTAGGAAGTAGATAACTGAAAATGGGGGCAAAATATTGCACAAACTAGGATATACAAATATCTAATAAAGATGAAAATTTGTTCACTTTAATCTGGGAAATAAAAATTAAAACAGAATATACTGCCACTACACTTCACCAATATAGTTAAAATAAAAATAACATGGGAAAGAAGGAAAGGGGTCACCAAGGAACATGTATAAAGGGCACATGGACAAAGCCAAAGGGGTATAGAATCAGGGCTATGAGGTGGGGAGAAAAATGGAGACAACTGCATTTAAACAATAAATAGATAGATAAATAGATAGATAGATAGATAAATTACATTTCTGATAAAAAAAGATACCTGTTAAAGGTACATGTTGGTACATATGTGGGATCTGCCATGCATTGCTGGTGAAGTGTAAATTGTTACAACCAATTTGAAAAACTGGCATTACCTTCTAAGTTTGATCATGTATGTACTATATGATTTTGCAAATGTATCCTCAAATATATATTTAACGTAAATCAGTAAATATGTTCAACTAAACACATATACTAAAGTGTTCACTAGCAGCACTCATTGTAGCAACACTCACTGCAACTGTTAAATATAGAAATAATCCAAATTTCTATTAACTGTAGGTAGGGTAAAAAAAAATGTGATCTACTTATAAGAAGCAAGGCACTTATTCAACATGCAACAATATGCAAAAACATGAATTAATGTCAAAAACGCATTAAGTAAAAAAACATAAAAGCACCTATACTATATTATTTAATTTATATATGAAGTTCACAGTAAGACTATTCAATGTTGATAGGAGAAAGAATCATGATTACCTTTGAGGAGGAGAGGTAGTGACTGGCAAGAGGCCCAAGGCAGACTTCGGATACTATAGATATTCTGTTTTCTAACCCAGAACACGGGTACACAGATATGTTTACTTTGTGAGAATAAATTGAGCTGAACACTTATGATTGTGCACTTACTTTACTATATGTGTGCTATATATCACTAAAATGTTAACTTAAAAAAATCACCATTTCTTTCTGGCTCTATATCTTATAGTCTTTCTTTTAGAAGATTGTGTTGCCTCAAGGTTCATAAGTAGTTGTGATCTAAATGAAGGAATGATGGTCATCATTAAAAAATGTTAATTCATGGTCTGTTCTTCTGTGTGCTCTATTTAAGGTTAGTGGCAAAAACAAATTACATACATGATGCAATTCCTGTCCTTTCAAGACTTATAGTTAAGTTGGGAAGAATATTTTTAAATAATAAAAAAGAAGATATACATGTCAAATAATCACATCTGGTGAAAAAACATAATCATTTAGAGGACAATTTAGTAAGAAACCATAACAGAAAGAAGAGTCCATTCTCATGTAAATAGGGTACAATAGAAGACTTTAATCTTTAGTAGCCATCTGAGAGGGTGGAGGCAGGCAGGTTGACCACAGCTGGCAGGGAGACCTGGTATGAGAGTGTGTGCTCCCTGCTTAATGAACCTCCTCACTGGGGTGGCTGGCCAGGGCCAGGGACTGGAAATCTGTAGGAGTCCAGCCAAGACACCTGAAATGTGTCAAAAGAGGAGGTAGGAGGTGAGAACACCAGTACATCTGCTGGAAGAAGAAATGTACCAACAAAGGAACCACCAACAAATAACAGAAGAAGGTGAAGGAAAGAGTGGAAGCCACACTAATCTCCACCCACAACCAATCTGGAATTACAACTAAACGATTGGGAAACTACCCAGAACAAACAACTGAACAATAGTGAGAGAGAAGCCTCAAAACCTCATACAGACAGAAGACCTAGTTTCACCACAACCTGTTCACACCTGAACAATGGCATAAAGATATGATGGAAAAAGTGAACCTCAGTTAACCAGCTGGAGGGAATGATCCACTAAAGAAAGACCCAATAACAATCAAAACCCAAATACATAGAGAGTCAACATAAATGACAACCCAAGACCAGCAACCTCAGAAGATGAAGGAGACTGCACAACAGAAACTCACAGGTTTTCTGCCATCAAAGTTCACACCATAAACCCAGGAAATCAGAAGAGATCAATTTAAGAGGCAGAAGTTAACAATAAGAGTCTCACAAACAATGGGAAGATAAAGAAACACCCCAAATGAAAGGAAAGGAGGAAGTCACAGAAAGAGAATGAAACAGAGGCAAATCAACAATCAGATATTGAATTCAAAGCAATGGTTATCAGTAAGATACATGAGCTCATGGAGAATTACCAAAAACAACAGGGAAACTATGATAGACTCACTGCAAACTGTATCAACATGAAAAAAGGAAATAGAAACTATCAACAAGGGCCAAGAGGAAATTGAAAATACAATTTCTGACTTAACAACACAGTAGAAGAAATCAAAAGCAGGCTCAATGAAGCACAAGATCTGATCAATGACCTGAAGGACAAGGTAGAAAGAAACACCCAGAAAGAGCAAGAAAAGGAAAAGAGAATCAGAATGAAATAAGAGGGATTAAGGGAAATTCAGGACAACATGAAACATAATAATATCCTATCCATATATAGGAATACCAGAAGGAGAAGAAGAAGAGATATACATAGAAAACCTGTTTGAAAAGGAATGTTGAAAAACTTCCCTAATTTGATGAGAGAAAAAGTCCAGGAATCCAGTTACAAAAAATTGAGGAAACACAGAGTCCCAATCAAGAGGAATCCAAAGAGACCCACTTCAAGACACTTCATAATTAAGTGGCACAATTCCAAGACAAAGAGAAAATTATAAAGGCAGGAAGGGAGAAACAGGAAGTAACATACAAGGGAGCTCTGATAAGACTACCAGCTGACTTTTCAATGAAAACACTCCAATCCAGAAGGGAATGGCAATAAATATTCCAAGTTAGGAAAACCAAGGGCCTGCATCCGGGACTACTCTATCCAACAAGGTTCTCAATTAAAATAGAAGGCCAAATAAGGAGCTTCCTGGGTAAAAGAAGCCTCAAAAAATATATCTCCTCCAAACCAACTCTGCAAGAAATGCTAAAGGGTCTGTTTTAAGAACAGGAAGAAAAACTGTGACAGAGAGAGGAACATGGTTATGAAAAATGTCAATGAATGAGGACCTGTCAATAATAACCTTAAATATAAAGGGATTAAATGCCCCAATCAAAAGACATAGAATAGCTGAGTGGATAGTAAATCATGACTTACACATATATACTGCCCACAAGAAACTCACCTCAGAATAAAAGACCTACACAGACTAAAACTGAAGGAATGGAAACAAATATCCCAAGGAAACAAACAGGGAAAAAAAGCCAGGGTAGCAATACTAGTAAAAAAAAAAATAGACTTCAAAAAAAAGAACCATAAAAAGAGACCCAGAAGATCACTTCAAAATACTCAAGGGAAGAATCCATCAAGAAGACATAAACATGGGGAATATATATGCACCAAACATAGAAGCATCCAAATACATAAAAAAAATCTTGGAGGACTTCAAAAAGGGCAGCAACACACTTATACTAGGGCATTTTAAAACCCCACTGTCAAAATGGATAGATCTTCTAAACAAAATATCAACAAAGATATTGCAGCATTAAACAGTGCCCTACAACAAATGGACTTAACTGATATATGTAGAGCCTTTCATCCCAAAGAAGCAAAATACACATTCTTTCCAAATGTACATGGAATATTTTCAAAGATACACCACATGATAGGACACAAAACAAGCCTGAACAAATTCAAGAAAATTGAAATCATATCAAGCATTTTCTCCAATCACAAGGGAAGGAAATTAGAAACCAACCTCAGGAAAAAAATAAAA
The DNA here is from genome assembly GCA_004027475.1 of Anoura caudifer. NCBI lineage: Eukaryota > Metazoa > Chordata > Mammalia > Chiroptera > Phyllostomidae > Anoura > Anoura caudifer. The sequence goes on along the minus strand of PVKU01004600.1, from coordinate 53,270 downwards.
AACACTCAAGCTCCTGGAGATTGAAGAGAATGCTTCTAAAAATGAAAGGGTCAAGAATGAAATTAAGGAAGAAATCAAAAAGTTTCCAGAAACAAATGAAAATGAATTCATAACAATCCAAAACTTACAGGACACAGGAAAAGCAGACTGAGAGGGAAGTCCATAGCACTACAGGACTACCTAAAAAAAAAAAAAAAAAAAAAAAAAAAAAAAAAAAAAAAAAAAAAAAAAAAAAAAAAAAAAAAAAAAAAAAAAAAAAAAAAAAAAAAAAAAAAAAAAAAAAAAAAAAAAAAAAAAAAAAAAAAAAAAAAAAAAAAAAAAAAAAAAAAAAAAAAAAAAAAAAACCAAAAAAAAAAAAAAAAAAAAAAAAAAAGAAACATTTCAAATAAACAACCTAAACCTATGCCTACAAGAACTCAAGGAACAACAATAAAGACAGCCCAGAGAGAGTAGAAGAGAGGAAATAACCAAGATCAGAGCAGAATTAAAAGACATAAAGACTAAAAACACAATTCCAAGGATCAATAAAACCAGGAGCTGGTTCTTTGAAAAGATAAACAAAATCAACAAGCCTTTAAACAGACTCATCAAGAATAAAGAGAGAAGACCCAAATAAACACAATCAGAAATGAAAGAGGAGAGATTACAACTGATACCACAGACGTACAAAAAGGATTGTAAGAAATTACTATGAAGACTATATGTTATGAAATTTGAAGACCTAAGTGAAATGGACAAATTTCTAGAAAAATATAATCTTCCAAAACTCAATGAAGAAGAAGCAGAAAACCTGAATAGGCCAATAACAGCTGACAAAATTGAATCCAGAATCAAAAAACTCCCAGCACGCAAAGGCTCTGGACCAGATGGCATCACAGGAGAATTTAACAAAGCATTTAAGGAAGAACTAACTCCTATCCTTCACAAACTACTCCAAAAAGTTCAAGGAGCTGGAAGACTCCCAAACTCTTTTTATGAAGCCAGCATCATCCTAATCCCACAACCTGATAAAAACATAACAAAGAAAGAAAAATCAGGCCAATATCTCTGATGAACATAGACACTAAAATCCTCAAAAATATATTGGCAAACCATATCCAGTAATATGTTAAAAAGATCATACATCATGATCAAGTGTGATTCATCCCAGGGATGTAAGGATGGTACAATATTCTCAAACAAATAAAAGTAATAGATCACATAAAGAAAACAGAAGACAAAAATCACATGATTGTATCAATTGATGCGGGAAAAGCATTTGATAAGGCAGGGCAGCCATTCATGAAAAAACCACTTAGCAAAGTGACAACACAGGGAGCATTCCTCAAGCTAATAAAGGCTATAAATGAGATATCTCACATGACTCTACTCCAGGAAGAAAAACAAACCAATTTAAAAATGGGCAAAAGACTTGAACAGACACTTCTCCAAGGTGAACATACAGAGGCCCAGAGACAAATGAAAAGATGCTCAGCATCACTAGCCATCAGAGAGATGCAAATTAGAACTACAGTCAGATACCACTTCATACCCATAAGAATGGCCATCATGACTAATTCAAAAAACAAGTATTAGAGAGGATGTGGAGAAAAGGGCAGTCTAATTCACTGTTGGTGGGAATGCAGACTGGTCCAGTCACTGTGGAAAACTATATGGAATTTCCTCAGAAAACTAAAAATGGAACTGCCTTTTCACCCAGCAATTCCACTGCTGGGATTATATCATAAGAAGTCTGAAACACCATTCCAAAAGAACCTATGCACCCCAATGTCCGTAGCAGCACAATTTACAATAGCCAAGTACTGGAAGCATCCTAAGTGCCCATCAGTAAATGAGTGGCTCAAAAAACTATGTACATTTACACAATGGAATACTATGCAGCAGAAAGAAAGAAGGTACTCCTACCCTCACAACAGCATGAATGGAATTGGAGAGCATTATGCTAAGTAAAATAATCCAAGTGGCAAGGGATAAATACCATATGATCTCACTTTTAACTGGAGCATAATCAACAAAAGCAAAAAGCAAGCAAAATATAACCAGAGGCATTGAAATTAAGAACAATCTAATACTAACCAGAGGGGAGATGGGAGGGGATTATGGGGGGAAGGGTTTTCAGGAAGTACTATAAAAGACATATGAACAGAATGCAGGGGGAGAATAGAAGCAAGGGAGCGAGGCGGGTTTGGCTGGGGTAGAAGGGATGTGGGGAAAATGCAGACCACAATAATTGAACAACAATGAAAATTGTTTTTTTTTTAAAAGAAGACTTTAAAGATAAAAAGGGAGTGTGTTTTGAGAAGCAAAGTTTATAGGCTAAAAAATGCTGTTTTTCTTAAATTAGCTAACTTTGACACATGCAAATATAGTCACAGCTCTCAGTAAAATTTTCACATACACCATAAAATATTTACTAGTTAAATGCCAGATTATTTTCCATTTGCTAAATATCTTTTCAAATAAAAACTGACTGCAGAGAAAATAACATAAAATCCAGATGAGTAAAATTTTCAATATATCCCTCTTGATATTAAGATAAGAAATTGCCTTTTAAGTAAAGAGGAAGCATCTAATTGCAATGGGAATTGTATTTTAATTTTGAAGCAAAACAATCATTAAAACATGAATTCATATTATAATATTATATGGAATAGAATCATATAAAACCTTGGGTACTGGAGTTTACATTTATGAATACCTATGCTATTCTAGGTACAGCAATATCAAGCTTATGATTGCAAAAACAGTTTTATAGGCACAATAATAAAAAATATAGTGGTGGGGGAAATTTGATCTTCATACACAGTATAAAAACATAAATGTATCAGGAGTGGATGAGCTACTACAAAAGCCTTAAAACTAAGATTCTAAAGATGGCGGCATGTTAAAAGGGAACAGATTCCACTTCCCCCTACACATGGGAGAAAATCCTAGCCAATCTACAGAGGAACAGAGCAAATAGCCCACAGTACCACAGCATATATGAAAATAGGAGATCAAAAATTATAGCAGACATTGAAAAACCAGATGGTAAGGAGAGTCCTTCAGGACAATAAGGGCCCAGGGATTGGTGTGGAGACCAGGGCAGCTGAAGCCCCAGGCCCAGCGCTTGCTAGGTCTGCCACAGGACTCTAGGGAGGGAACTGGGTGAATTGCTCCTTCCCCAGCCAAAACAAGTCTTGAGCAGCACCTAGAGAAACCTAGTTGCTTGAAGTCACACAGAGAGGAGTTAAGGTGTGAGTGGCATAAACACAGGGGCTGTGAGCACCCAGGCATAGCCCTGGGAGGAGTGCATGAGCAATCCCATGCGACCAGAGGCCCCCGTGTGACCAGAGGCTCCCGCACAACTAGGGGTCTCCGAACGACCAGAGGCCCCAAAGTGACCAGAGGTGCCCCTGTGACCTGAGGTGCCTGCAAATGGAGGAGGGGGCATTATGAAAGACCCAGAGCTCACACCCATGAACCTAGGGTGAGTGTGCACAATGCAGGAAACCCACAGAGCCCACATCCATAAACTCTGGTCCAGGCGCGCACCACATAGGAGACCCGGAGCTCAAACCATAAACTTGGGAAAGCATGTGATCCCCAGGAGGCTCAGAAACCACACCTAAGGCCCTTCGAGGAGAGGCCCCAGCTAGCTCTGGGGAGAGTGCACAGCTAGCCCTAGGGAGAGTACATGGTCAGCACTGAGGAGAGTAGCCCAAAGTTGACTGAGTGCTGAACAGGGAGAAAAGAAATACCAGTTAGCCCTCAGCCCCTTACAGCCACCAAGGCCAGAAAAAGAGGTTTGGCCAGTTTGAAACCAGCAAGAGGATTTTTTTTTCTGTTTTTTTTTTTTTAATTATATTATTATTATTATTTTCTTTTTTATCCCTCAATTCCTTTTGATTCTCTTTACCTCTTTTTTTGTTTATTCCCTCTTTCTTTCTTTCCAATTTTATCTCTTCTTCCTTCCTCTTTTTTGTTCTTTTTTCATTATTTTCTCTTTTTAAATATATATGAGTGAGACAAAAAAACCTGGAACTGTAAAAAAAAAAAAAAAAACAACAACAACAAAAAAAAAAAAACGAGTTGGACCCAAAGAGAGGGCATCCCAACAGCTGAAACAGTGGAAGTTGTGAACACCAGTATACCTGAAGGAGACTGCACTACTGAATCTCACAGGTATTCTACCATAGAGGTTCACACCATAAAGCCAGGGAGCCAGAGAAGATCAATTTAAGAAGCTGAGGCTACCATTAAGAGTCTCACAAACAATGGGAAGACAAAGAAACAATCCCCAAATGAAAGGAAAGGAGGAAGCCCCAGAAAGAATGCTAAATGAAATGGAGGCAACTCAATTATCAGATATTCAGTTCAAAGCAATGGTTGTCAGGAAGCACCATCAGCTCTCAATGAGCTACCAGAAACTACAGGGAAGCTATGATGAACTCATTGCAAACTATATCAACATGAACAAGGAAATAGAAAATATCAACAAGGGCCAAGAGGAAAGGAAAAATACAATTTCTGAACTGAAGAACACAATGGAAGGAATGAAAAGCAGGATCAATGAAGAAGAACATTAGATCAGCAAGTTGGATGACAAAGTAGGAAAAAAAAAAAAAAAACACCCAGAAAGAGCAAGAAAAGGAAAAGAGGCTCAGAAAAAATGAAGAGGGATTAAGAGAAATGCAATACAATGTGAAATGTAATAATATCTGTATAATAGGGATACCAGAGGGAGAAGAAGAAGAGTGAGGGATAGAAAACCTATTTGAAAAATTAATGATGGAAAACTATCCTAATTTGATGAAAGAAAAAGTCACACAAATCCAGGAATCACAGAGAGTCCCAATCAAGAGGAACCCAAAGAGGCCCCCTTCAAGACACATCATAATTAAAATGGCAAAATCCCAAGACAAAGAGAGAATCTTAAAGGCAGCAAGGGAGAAACAGGCAGTAACATACAAGGGAGCCCCGAAAAGGTTAGCAGATGACTTCTCAAAGAAAATGCTCCAAGCCAGAAAAAAATGGCAAGAAATATTCCAAGTATTGAGAACCAGAGGCCTGCAACCATGGCTACTTTACCCAGCAAGGCTCTCAATCAAGATAGAAGGTCAAATAAGGAGCTTCCCAGACAAAACAAGTTTAAAAGAATACACCTCTACCAAACCACTCCTGCAAGAGATGATAAAGGCACTGCATTAAGGAAAGGAAGGAAAAGAGAGAGAGAGAGGGGAACACAGGTACAAAAATGGCAATGGATAAGTACCTATCAATAATTACCTTAAATGTAAGTGGATTAAATGCTCCAATCAAAAGACATAGAATAGCTGAATGGATAAGAAAGCATGACCCACACATATGCTGCCTACAAGAGACCCTCCTCAGGACAAAAGACCTACACAGACTGAAAGCAAAGGGCTGGAAACAAATTTTCCAAGCAAATGAACAGGAAAAAAAAAGCTGAAGTAGTGATACTCATATCAAACAAAATAGACTTCAAAGGAAGAGCCATAAAGAGAGACCCAGAAGGTCACTCCATAATACTCAAGGGAAGAATCTACCATGAAGATATAAACATTGTAAATATATATATGCACCCAACATAGGAGCACCCAAATACATAAAGAACATCTTGGTAGACTTCAGGAAAGGTTTTGACAGCAACACAATTATAGTAGGGGATTTAAACACCCATTGTCAAAAATAGACAGATATTCCAAACAAACTATCAACAAAGATATTGTGACATTGAACAACACTCTAGATTAAATGGACTTAACGTATATATATATGGAGCCCTTCCTCCCAAAGAAACTAAATACACATTGTTTTCAAATGCACATAGAACAGTTTCAAAGATATACCACATGATAGGACACAAGAAGAGTCTCAACAAATTCAAGAAAATTGAAATCATTCCAATCATTTTTTTCTGACCACAAGGGACTGAAACTAGAAATCAACCGCAAGGGGAAAAACCCAAACCACTCAAAATCATGGAAATTGAATACCATACTATGAAACAATGAATGGGTCAAGAATGAAACTAGGGAAGACATAAAAAAGTTTCCGGAAACAAATGAAAATGAACTCATAACAACCCAAGACTTGTGGGATGCAGCAAAGGCAGCCCTGAGAGGGAAGTTCACAGAGATACAGGCTTACCTAACAAATATAGAAACATAAAAAAAAAAAAAACCTTAACCCTAATCATACAAGAACTTGAGAAACAACAGCAAAGACAGCCCAGAGCAAGTAGAAGGAAGGAAATAACCAAGATCAGAGCAGAATTAAAGGACATAGAGACCAAAAGCACAATTCTAAGGATCAATGAATCCAGGAGCTAGTTCTTTGAAAAGATATACAAAATCCACAAGCCATTAAGCAGGCTCATCAAGGGAAAAAGAGAGAGAGAGAGAGAGAGAGAGAGAGAGAGAGAAGACCCAAATAAACACAATCAGAAATGAAAGAGGAGAGATTACAACTGACACCTCAGTAATACAAAGGATTGTAAGAAATTACCATGAACTGTATGCCAAAAAATTTGAAAACCTAGGTGAAATAGATAAATTTCTAGAAAAACATAATCTTCCAAAACTCAATGAAGAAGAATCAGAAAGCCCGAACAGACCAATAACAGCAGATGAAATTGAAGCAGTAATCAAAAACTCTCAACACACAAAAACCCTGGAGAGATGGTTTCACAGGAGAATTCTACAAAGCATTTAAGGAAGAAATAACTCCTATTCTTCACATACTATTCCAAAAAATCCAAAATGATGGAAGATTCCCAAACTCTTTTTTTGAAGCTAGCATCATCCTAATCCCAAAACCAGATAAAGACACAACAAAGAAAGAAAACTTCAGGCCAATATCACTGATGAACATAGACATTAAAACCCTCAACAAAATATTGGCAAACTGCATCCAACAATACATTGAAAAGATCATACACCATGACCAAGTATGATTCATCCCAGTGATGCAAGGATGGTACAATATTCGCAAATCAGTAAATGTAATACATCACATAAACAAAAGCAAAGACAAAAATCACATGATCATATCAATAGATGTAGAAAAGCATTTGATAAGGTACAACACCCATTTATGATAAAATCACTCAGCAAAGTTGGAATAGAGGGAGCATTCCTTAAAATAATAAAGGCAATATATGATAGACCTACATCCTACATCATATTCAACAGGCAAAATCTAAAATTTTTTCCACTAAGGTCAGGAACAAGACAAGGATGTTCACTTTCACCACTTCTTTTCAATATTGTATTGGAAGTCTTAGCCACAGCAATTAGACAAGAAAAGGAAATGAAATGCATCCAACTAAGAAAAGAGGGAACAAAGCTATCATTGTTTGCAGATGACATAATAGTGTACACAAAAAAATCCTATAGACTTGGCCAAAAAGTTGTTTAACCTGCTGAATGAATTTGGCCAACAGCTGGATAGAAAGTCAATGTCCAGAAATCAATGGCATTTTTGTATACCAACAATGAAACAGCAGAAAAAGAAATCAAGAAAAAGTCCCATTCGATATAGCAAGAAGAAAAATAAAATACCTAGAAATAAACCTAACCAAGGAGGTAAAAGACCTGTATGCAGAAAACTACACAATACTGAAGAAAAAAATCAAGGAAGACACAAAGAAATGGAAACATATACAGTGTTCATGGATCGGAAGAATCAACATCATCAAAATGTCCATACTACCCAGAGCAATTTACAAATTCAATGCAATACCTATTTAAGTACCAATGGAATATATCACAGACAGAACAAACACTTCAAAAACTTATATGGAACCATAAACGACCTAGAATAGCTGCAGAAATTGTGAGAAAAAAGAGCAAAGTAGGAAGGATCACAATACCTGATACCGAACTGTATTGCAAGGCCACTGTAATCAAAACAGCCTTGTACTGGCATAAAAACAGAGACATGGGCCAGTGGAACAGAACAGAGAACCCAGAAATAAACCCAAGTCTCTACAGTCAATTAATATTCACCAAAGGAGGCAGCAACATAAAATGGAGTAAAAATAGCCTCTTCAACAAGCGGTGTTGGGAGAAGTGGACAGCTACATGCAAAAAAAAAAAAAAAAATGAGACTGGAGCACCAACTTATACCATACACAAAAATAAATTCAAGGTGGATAAAAGATTTAAATACAAGCTGTGACATCATTAAAGTCCTAGAGGAGAATATAGGCAGGAAAATCTCAGATATTTTATGTAGCAACATTTTTACTGATATGTCCCCTAAACAAGAAACAGAAAGAAAAGAATAAATAAATGGGATCTCTTCAAAACAAAAAGCTTCTGCATGGCTAAAAAAATAGTATTAAAATAAAAAGAGAACCTACTGTATGAGAAAATGTATTCGCCAATGATACCTCTGAGAAAGATTTAATCTCCGAAATACATGATGAACTTACATGACTCCACTCTAAGAAGACAAACAACCCAAATAAAGAGTTGGCAAGGGACTTGAACAGACACTTCTCCAAGGAGGACATACAGAGGATCCAGAGACACATGAAAAGATGCTCAGCATCACTTGCCATCAGAGAGATGCAAATTAAAACCACAATGAGACAGCACATCACACTGATCGGAATGGCCATCATAAACAAAGCAACAAACAACGTGTTGGAGAGGTTGGGGAGAAAAGGGGACCCTGGTGCACTGTTCATGGGATTGCAGACTGGTACAACCACTGTGGAAAACAGTATGGAATTTTCTAAGAAAAGTAAGAATGGATCTACCTTTTCACCCAACAATTCCACTCCTCAGATTATATCCTAACAACCCTGAAACACCAATCCAACAGAACCTGCACACCCCTATGTTCATAGCAGCACGATTTACAATAGCCAACTGTTGGATACAATCTAGGTGCCCATCAGTAAATGATTGGATAAAAAAACTATGGCACATTTATGCAATGGAATGCTATGCAGCAGAAAGAAATAAGGAGCTCCTACTGTTTGCAACAGCATGGATGGAACTGGAGAACATCATGCTAAGAGAAATAAGCCAGGCAGTAAAACACAAATACCGTATGATCTCACCTTTAACATCAACCTAATCAACAAAACAAATAAACAAGCAAAATATAAGCAAAGACACTGAAATTGAGAACAGGCTGACAATCACTGGAGGGGAGAGGGGAGGGAATATCAGTGGAAAAGGGGAATGGTTTACAGGAACAAGTATAAAGAACACATGGACAAAAACTAGGGTGGGCAGAAATGGGAGGTAAGTGGGGAGGGCTGGGGCAGTGGGCTGGGATGGGAGTCAAAGACAGAAAACTGTACAAGAACTACAATTAAAATAAATTTTTAAAAAAGCCTTAAAACTCACCACAATGCCTCCTGATGCCTTTCTAAAATCAGTTTGTCCAAAGTATAACATGATGCTAGAACTTTGGCTACCAAAGGATTGAAATCTGAGAAAATAGACAGGCATTATAGCCATATATTTATCTTTGTTCTGGGGTTAAAAAGGTTTTGAAACACAAATCAAATGTTTTTCTACCAATTTACATCCAAGTCCATAGGTCATTGCCTTAATTATAATTATTAATTAGAAAATAATGAGCACTAGTGCTGACTGATGTGTTTCAGTGGTTTGGGCATCTTCCTGAAATTCAAAAGGTTGTCAGTTTGATTCCTGGTCAGGGAACATGCCTGGTCCTTAATTGGGGACATATGAGAGGCAACCCACCAATGTTTCTCTAGCACATTGATATTCCTCTCCCTCTCTTTCACTCTACTTTATCCTCTCTCTGAAAATAAATAAAATCTTTAAAGAAAAGAGAAAATAATGGATATTAAGTTTGTTTTAGTTTTCTAAAAAAATAATACTAGTACGTACTTGTGTGTCCTTTGTCCTAAAACAAAACTTATTAGAAAAGGAGGAAAGCTCTTTCAACCCACCTCCTACGCAAATGTTGATATAATTATATGAAGAAATATTTCAAACATTTCAAATTTAAAATGCTATATGATTATGTAAATAGCATTAATAATCTATATATTTTCCATTATTAGTTATGTAATATCTCAGATCAAAAAGAGATTTGAGAAATTTCCTTGCAATGCCAAAATTTTACAAATGGGAAGATTAATGTCCAAACTGGATATTTACTGGTCCTAGACTTCACAGCCTCTTAGTGGCAGAGACAAGCCCGAAATCTAGTCTCCTTAATTCTGACTCATGTAACCACTTTCTATCAAATGAAAATTCTGATGTTAACTCATAGTTGATTCTTTATCAGATGCCTCTAGGACTTCTCTCCATGCCTCTCCTTGTTTTCACATTTTAACCCTGAAAATAAGGTGATTTGATCACAGACTGGATACAGAGAAGCATATAGGTCAAGAATTTTAAAAATTACAAACAATAGTAGCTAACACCAACCATTTTCAGAATCCATTGAGTGTTGCCATTTTCATAATTAAAACTCTTCATAGTAACAAAAATATTTACCATACCTAAAGAATCTATAATGATATAGAATAATTAATGCTATATTTCTTTGCATAATGTTGTTAATTAATTTCAAGTAATTAATTTTCAGGTGACTTGATCACTATGTTTAAAGATATTTTCTTTATAATTTGGTTATTGATTTTGTTCAATAATATCTTAAACCAAATATAATTAAATGATAACCAAAATTATTAGAAATCATGTTTAATGAGTGCATTGATAAGCCATCACTTTTTTGTGTATGTCAGGGAAATAATTAAACATGTTATATACATTGTGTGTCTGGTGATACAGGCAGGGGAAGCTTCTGTTTTGTTTTGTTTTGTTTTTTTTTCCACACTATTATTGGTTGGAAATTTATCATTTATTTTCCTTAAACAGTGACAACAAATGAAACACCCTTCTCTCTCTTCTAGCATGTACGCACACACCAGTGTCCTACTGATTCTTTCTCATCACCTCCTCTTCACTCCACTCTGTTTTATCCACCTGTGCTTCATTCTTCTCTTGAAGTGCAGTTGACTGCCTCTTGTGTCTCATTCATTCCTTGAGTAATTGCAGGTGCTCCTCCCTACACATTCTCAAGTTCCTGATCTCCTTCTATCATAGTACTCTTTAGCCTACATAGAAATTGCTGATCCATTGCACCTCAACAAATATCAATTCAATTCAGGTACCAAAAATTCTACTGAAAATGTAGTGGTTAACACAACCAACAGAGACCTGGACCTTATGGAACATGAAGCCAAAAAGTCAGGGAGACTTAGCAATCATAATCATTAAAAGCATAAAAACACTACAAAACAGGAATACAGGAGCTGTGTTGGCAGCTCCAAACAATTGCTGCTATATTTTTTCATATCTTAACTATGTACAAAATATTAAAAATTCATAAAAATTTAAAATGGTTTATTTTTCCCAAACACTGTGCATGCATAGATATAAAGAACTCTTGGATCAACATGGCACATGAATAGCTCTTTTCCCAGAGATTCTTACCTAAGCCCTTGTGAAAAATCTTAAACAGAATTCTACTTCCTTATACCATCCCTAAAACCCCACAACTATATCTAACTTTAAAATTGATAAATTTACTTTTCATTTAAGACCTACTCTAAATGTATCTTTATTTGGAGCATGAAGTTCTCTTCTTCCCCTAGGCTGTTCTTTACATTTCAATATGTGCTTTATCATGGAGATGGGAGGAAAACTTTTTCAGAGTCATTTTATCTCAACCATCATTTCTCCTTGCTAATAAAAATTTTCTTTGATCTATTTATGCTTGGATACTAAGACCAACTTTGTATTGAGTAACTATGGCCCTTAGAGTGTTGAGGTAATATAGATGTTTGTCAAATGTCCATCTAAAGAACTTGGATGGAGGTCATTTAAAAACAAATTTTCTAGTTCCTTTCCCTTCTTTCCATGATTCATAAAAATGGACAATAGTGTGAGAATTGACTATGGCAGCAGGGGGTGGGATGGGTGGAGGAGGGCAAAAGGGGGAAAATTGGGGCAACTGTAATAGGATAACAAGAAAATAAAATATGTATGCATTGAAAAACAAATTTTCTGATACAGTAAGTCTAGATAGTCTGCATTTCTAGCAAACTACTGGCTGGTAACAGTAATAAATATTCTCAAGACCACACTTTGATTAGCAAGAATGTAGAGAACACAGACATTAATTTGAATGATAAACCATAAATATTGCAAACTTCCTGGGTTAAAAGAGGAGTCAAAACTTTCAAAATAAAGAATAAGATTATTAGAGGGCTTATTATTTTTAAGCTAAGTAAATGTACAATAAAATAGGGTTATAATTCTGTCCCATTCTAGAAAACAGAGGAAAAATATTGACCAATAAGCTTTGACTCCTAAGGCCTATCAGTTAAATGGGAAATTTCTAATGACTACCCAAATTCTAATTGAAGATTGATGAATGAAATTCCAATCTGGCCCATCTTTTCTCCATTATTGCTTTCATTATTTTTTTCTTCTCAGTTTGCATTCTACAAGGACAAGGAGAGTTTAAACTCCATGCACACTAGATTCAAAGTGGTATGCTTCCAGTGTGACAAACCCTGTCACAGTTCTGAGTTATATAGTTTGCTCTTTTATCTGCTTGTCCCTCACCTTCTTTAGATTGATGAAACAGCACCCTGTATATCATACAAGGTCTGTTAGATGAGCACCAAACACTGTGTTACTTTTTAAAATATATAATTAACATTAAGATTATAATTGAATGCTAATTCACTTTTCCTTACTTGTAAATCAGAGAAACTTCCTTTTTTTCTCAGCTCAAGTACTTGGCTTTGCAATCTACAGATTTTTTAAATAGAAGTGCCCCTTGAGAAGCAAAGGGTCTAAGCTCCACACCAGGCCCACCAGTCCAGGGTTTCAGTGGTGGGAAGAGAAGTGCCATAATTTTTAGTTATGATAACCCAGCAGGGACTGTGGCTGAGTGAGATAGAAGACTGCCAGAATCCCAGGTGTTATTCTTAAAGCACATACAGCACAGATTTAGTTGGGCAATCTTACTCAGACTCATTTTTTCTGAACTCTGGTGGTAAGGCCATAGCTCAAGTCAGGTCAGGGGCATAGGGGAAAGAACTAAATAATCTGGCATCAGGACAATGACTGGAGAGGCAGCTTTCTCACAGACAGAACTGCTGGTAGAGGCCATTTTTCTTTTTCTAAGCCCCCATCCCCCAAAGAGCTGGCTTTTAGGAACCATATCTGAGTCTTCATCAACTTGGCTAACAGAGTTTTCCCTGCCCTGGTGATTCCTTGAGACCTCATTCCACACAAATAGCAAACCCATTCACTGGCTTTTCCATGCAAATGGGCTATCGTGGCTCCTTCTTCAAACTTTCCTAAAATCTTTCAAAGTTTTACAAACCCTAAACAAACACCATCTGGCCTCAGTGAATCTCATAAATTTTCTTAAAAAGCCCCATGCCCAGTACTAGCAGCAACCAGCCTTTGTTTACAGCTTGGACTCCCTAAGCACCTCAAAACCCTGCACAAGAAGCATCCATCTGCAGGAGATTTCTTTCTCATGCCAGAGAGACTCTGGGCAGGGCACATACAGTGGGTGATCTTGGCCTGTGCCTTCTAGGAAATTTCAGAGTAAGTATAGCTGGTAAACAAAACAGAACAGAACTCCAGAACTTAAAAAAAAAAAAAATGGAAACAAGCAATCTACCAGATGCAGGGTTCAAAATACTGGATATGAATACAAAATGAACTTAGAGGAAGAGTAGATGAATTTAGTGAGGACTTGAAGAAGAAGATAGAAAAAATAAAAATGGAGATAGAAAACAAGAACCCGTGAGAAATGAAAAATACACTAACTGAAATGAAGAATACGTTACCACAAATCAACAATGGAGTAGATAAAGCAGGGGATAAAATCAGAGATTTGGAAGATAAGGAAGCAGAAAACACCCAAACATAACCTCAACAACAACAACACAACAATCCAGAAAAATGAGGATAGTTTAAAGAGCCTCTGGGACAACTTCAAGCATACCAACATTCATATCATGGTTATGCTAGAAGAAGAAGAAGAGAGAAAGCAAGGAATTAAAAACTATTTGAAAAAATAAATAAAAATTTCCCTAACCTGCTGAAAGAAATTGACATCCAGGTCTAGGATGCACAGAAAGTCCCAAGCAACATGAACCCAAAGGGGCCCACACCAAGTCATATCATAATAAAAATTCAAAGGTTAAACACAAAGAGAGAGTCTTAGGAGCAGCAAGACATACCTACAAGAAAACTCCCTTAATACCTCAGACAAAGATTTGATTTCCAAAATATATAAATAACTTAAACAACTTTACTCCAGGAAGACAAACAACCTAATTAAAATATGATCAAAGGACCTAAGCAAACACTTCTCCAAGGAAGACATACAGAATGCCCAGAGACATATGAAAGGATGTTCATCCATTAAAGATGCAAATTGAAACTACAATGAGATAGCACTTCACACCAGTCAGAATGGCCATCATGAACAAATCAACAAACTACAAGTGCTGGTGAGGGTGTGCAGAAAAGGGAACCCTAGTGCACTGTTGGTGGGAATGCAGACTGGTGCAGTCACTGGAAAGCAGTATGGAATTTCCTCAGGAAACTAAAAATGGAACTGTCTTTTGACTCAGAATTTCCATTGCTGGGAATATACCTGAATTCTAAGGTATAAGAATATACTTCAGGATTCTTTCAGGACTAAGAATCCTGAAACACTAATTCAAAAGAACATATGTACCCCAATGTTCATAGCAGTACAATTTACAATAACCAAGTGCTGAATGCAACCTAAGTACCCATTAGTAAATCAGTGGATCAACAAACTATGGTGCATTTACACAATGGAATACTATGCAGCAGAAAGAAAGAAGGAACTCCTACCATGGATGTCCCATCCTGGCTCTGACAGCCTGGATGGACTGGAGAGCATTAACCTAAGTGAAATAAGACAGGCATTGAAAGACAAATACCATATGATCTCACCTATAAGTGGAACCTGATCAGCAAAACAAACAAGCAAGCAAAATATAATGAGAGACATTGAAATAAAAAACAAACTGACAGCAACCAGAGGGGAGGTACAAGAGGGATAAAGGGGGAAAATAGGGGAAGGATTGTCAAGGAACATGTATAAAGGACACATGGACAAAGCCAAAAGGGGTAGGATTGAAGGTGGGAAGCAGGAAGCAGGAATGGGTGGGGTGGGGTATACGTTGGGGGGAATATGGCAACAATTGAACAACAACAAAAATAAACTGTCAGATGATTTCTCAACAGAAACTTTATATGCCAGAGAAGGTTGGCACAAAATATTAAAAGTGACAATAAACAAGGACCTACTAACAAAATTACTCTATCCAGCAAGGCTATCATATAGAATCAAAGGGCAGATAAATAGGTTCCCAGACAAGAAAACCTGAAGACTTCAACACCACCAAACCACTATTACAAGAAATGTGAAAGGGTCTTTTTTAGAAAAAATATGAATACAATGACAATAAATATATATCTATCAAAAATTACTTCAAATGAAAATTGATTAAATGATTCAATCAAAAAGCATAGGGTGCTGAATGGAGAAGAAAATGCAGCCCTTGCGTATGCTGTTTACAATAGACTCATTTCAGACTGAAAGAAACACAAAGACTGAAAGTAAAGCAATAGAAAAAAATATTCTATGAAAATAGAAACAAACACAAAATTTGGGGTAGCAATACTTATACCATACAAAAGGGACTTTAAAACAAAGACTATAAAAAGATATAAAGAAGGACCCAGCAATTCCACTTCTGAGTATTTATCCAAAGAATCCCAAAACTCTCATAAAAAAGATTTTATATATATATATATATATATAATCTCCCCATATACTTATGGCAGCATCATTTACAATAGCCAAGATATGGAAGCTAATTCAGTGTAAAGAAGTGGTCCATATATAACAATTAAACATGATTTAGCCATAATAAGGAATAAAATCTTACCATCTACAGCAACATCAATAGACTTAGAGGGTTTGTGCTGAGTGAAATAAGTCAGACAGAAAAATAAAAATGCCATATGATTTCACTTATTATGCTAAGTGAAATAAGCCAGGTGGTGAAAGACAAATACCATATGATCTCACCTTTAAGTGGAACTAGTCAACAAAACAAACAAGCAATCAAAATATAATGAGAGACAATGAAATTAAGAACAATCTGATAGTAACCAGAGGGGAGGTGGGAGGGGATAATGGGAGGAAAGGGGGAAGGGTTTTCAGGAACAAGTATAGAGGACAAATGGACAAAATCAAGGGGAGATGGAGTCAGGAGAGGGACGTGGGATGGCTGGGGTGGGGTTGATTGTGGGAGGAAAATTCAGACAACTGTACTTGAACAACAATAAAATAAAATAAATAATAATAAAATAAATAAGTAAATAAATAGAAACAAAATAAATGAACAAGCAGAATAGAAACAGAATCATTGATACAGAAAACATTCTGAACGTTGCCACATGTGAGTGGAGTTGGGGGGATGGGTGAAAAAGTTGAAGCGATGAAGATATACAAATTAATAGTTACAGAATAGTCATGTTAATGTAAAGTACAGCATAAATAATATAGTCAATAATATTGTAATACTATGTGTGGTGTAAGATGGATACGTGAAATAGCAAGGTGCTAACTTCACAAGTTATACAAACATCTAATCAATGGATTGCACAGCTGAACTGATATAATATTGTACTTTGAGTGTAATTTGAAAAATAAAAATATATTAAATGTGAAAAAAGTATAGGTTTTATTAGTCTTTGTAATATCCTATACCCCAAAATTTTTTAAAAAGAAACTTGAGAGCTTTTGGCTTTACAAGAAACACCATACACAGGGCTTATTTCATTTTTCTGAAGATAGTTGGGGAAGAGTTCCACATTATTGCTACAACATTTAAGATCTTGGTTCCAGAAAATCTGAATTCCATCTTCCACTGCACAATTCTAGCCTGATAGAGAAATTACATCACTGTTGAAAAGTTGTCCTACTTAAATAAATACTGATAATTATAAAATACTCATTTTTCTTCTGATATGAAATGACCATTATGATATACTGGCAAAAAAAATCCATGGCTTGTAGTGCCTGTATTTCTTCCAGTGTAAATATTTTAAGGACAATAATGCAATGAAATAATATTTTCATTATCAATGAGATAGATACATATCTCTTGTCAGAATACATGAGTTATAAAAAAAGTTCAGCTTTTACATTTTGTTAGACTGAAATTCTAACTTAAAGATGCTTAAGTATAAAGAGAAAACATTATTTACTTTAGAAAAAATCTCTGTAAGTAAAATCAGTGTCACAGGCTACCATTTGAAAAAAGTGGTGGGTGAAGTAATGGGATATACTTTGGAGAAGAGCACAATGCCACAGAACAGAGAGGACCCAGACTGCAGGAGGAGCTAGGTCATCAAAGGTCTTGGTTTTTCCTATTCTATGGTTCTTTCTAAAACCATGATGGCTGAAAATATCAACAGAGAGGACCTGCGGTGAGGTCCAGCGATACCATTACAAATAAATGGACCACTAAAGAAAGGTGACCATTTCCTGTCTCTGAATAGCTGATTGTTCATGATGTTTTCTCTCTGCTGTGTAATAGTACCTGCTTGCATAGAGATTAATGTTCCACATTATCTGGACTAGAAAAAAATTTCTTTTGCAAGTATTCCAGGAGAAAGTAAATATGATAAATGTGTGTACATGGGGAGGAATGGAGACAACATTACTGAGTACTTATGTACCAAAACCTGGGCTAAAAGGTTTTCATATTTGTTTTCTGGAGTAAATAATTGCATCCCTTACTGTTTAAAAATGCTTAGTGCTAAAAAAGTAACTCACTTGCTCTAGATGAGATAGCTTGTAAATCTTAAAATCAATTTTAATCTTATGTTGATGTTCACATAACACAATGATGTATCATGTGCACACTAGACCAGCACTTTTCAATAGAATTTTTTTGAGGATGGAAATATTCTATGTCTACTGTTAAAATTGTAGCCACTAACTTCATATGTCTATTGAACCCTTGACATTTTGCTACTGTGAGTGTTAAAATGAATATTAAATTTTCTTTAATTTTAATTAATTAAAATTTAAATAGACATGTGTAACTAGTGGCTACTCAATAGAACAGCAAAGATCTAGATAACATAGCTTTCCTAACTGAGAATTGTAAATGATTTTCTTTCAACTCTCATTTTTCTCTTGTGTTTGGAATCACTATTTCTCCCTAAATCTTGTTTATTACTCAAAATGCAGTCTCTAGATATCATCAAAATCATGAAATAAAGACCACTGAAAGTTATCTTTTGTTTAAAAGCAGTAAGAAAACTAACAAAAATTTTTCAGAACTCTGGCAATTAACCAAAGCATTGTGTCAATGCAATTTATTTGAGAAAACAGCTGAATTTCAGTAAGCGTAGTGAATGTTGCCATGTTTTTCCTTTCCCTATTTCCATCAATATTTCTGCAGCTCCACAGTAGCTTTGAAAAGCTATAGCCTGAAATCATGGCGAAAACCAGTAGCGTGGAAGGTATCCTAGGAGGCAGAATGTGGTTGGAGTTCTTTCAAAGCCTCATTCCCAGAGAATTATTTCATCTGTCTGGTAGGTCATAGAAGATCCCTCTTGTACGACTGACTTTATTTTACTGTACTCAGAGCTCACCCAATGCTGCAAAACCTCTTTCCAAGGGAATTTGTTAAAAATGATCAGGAGAAATTAACTTTGCATCTGGATAAAGCAGTAAATAATGTTTTCATCAAGCAATAAGCTAATAAAAAATTTTCAAAGAAACATCTGGGAAATGAGATATCCATAGGAGCTTTGAAAAAATCTGACATATTTCTGGGAATACAGAAGTTCCCTGACACTGAGAAGTTAACTTACTCTGAATGAGACAGCTGGTAAAAATTAAAATCAGCCTTAATATTTAAATGTCTTGATATTTAAATTATAACACACCATGATGCCTCTCACACTCTCCAAACCAGTACCACCCATTAGGGTTATATGCCTGCCCAGGACAGTGCATGTACTAAGAAGACTTAGAAGGATCTAAACTCTGACCTTGTGTTGACCTTGAGGCTCTGTGCAACCATGAAGTGAAGGGTATGGTGTCCCGGTTGTCCAGATTGTTGGCATATCGTTGTTCATAATATTTTCTTGCAAAACTTTGTTCTTCATTGGAGTCAGTTGTTATTTCTCTTTCATTTCTGATTTTATTTATCTGGGCCCTTTCTCTTTTTTTTCTTGATGAGTCTAGTTTAAAGTTTCTTAATCTTATTTATCTTTTCAAAGAAACAGCTCTTGGATTCATTGATCTTTTGTATCACTTTTTTAGGCTCTCTTTCATCTATTTCTTCTATAATCATTGTTATTTCCTTCCTTCTACTCATTTGGGACTTTGTTGCTCTTTTTCAAGTTTCTGTAAGCATGAAATTTAGATTGTTTACTTGAGCTCTTTCTTTCTTTCTTTCTTTCTTTCTTTCTTTCTTTCTTTCTTTCTTTCTATAGGAATTGTAATGCTGTGAATTTCTCTTTTAGTGTTGCATTTTCAGTGTTTCACAGATTTTGAATTGTGTCTTCATTTTCACTTATTTCAAGGTATCTTTTGATTTCTTCCTTGATCTTGTTGACCCATTCATTGTTTAATGACATATTATTTAGCTTCGCCTATGTATCTTTTTCAGTGTTCTTCTTGTGACTGATTTCTAGTTTTAAAACATTGTGGTCAGACAAGGTACTTGATATTATTTTAATCCTCTTAAATTTACTGAGACTTGTTTTGTGTCCCAACATTTGGTCTATGTTAGAAAACATTTCATGTGCACTTGGAAAGTGTATATATATTTGGCCTCTTTGTGGTGAAATGCTCTGAAGATACCAATTAAATCCATTTGATCTAATATATCATTAAAGGCCACTGTCTTCTTGTTGATTTTCTGCCTAGAAAATCTATCCTTTGAAGTCAGTGTGGTGTTAAAATCCTCAACTATGACTGTATTTCTGTTGACCTCTCCTTTTATATCCATTAAAATTTGTTTACATTTTTAGGTGCTCCTATGTTGGGTGCATAAATGTTTCCTATGGTTATATCCTCTTGTTGGATTGTTCCTTTATCATTATGTAATGTCCTTCTTTGTCTTTTATTATTGCCTTGGTTTTAAAGTCTATGTTTTTTTAGATATAAATACTGCTATCCCAGCTTTTTTTCCCCTTTCCATTTGCACAAAATATCTTTTTCCATTAACTGAGTTTTAGTCTGTGAATCTTTTTATCTGCTATGGGTCTCTTTGAGGCAGCATGTATATGGGTCTTATTTTCTTGTCCATTCAGCTACCCTATATCTTTTGGTAGAAGCATTTAAGCCATTTATATTTAAGGTGATTATTGACAGATACTCATGTGTAGTGTCTTTTTATTGTTAGACCATTTTTCCTCTGTATTTTTGTCTTTCTCTTTTTCTTCTTCTTTTTAAAGCAATCCTTTTAACATTTGTTGTAGTACTGATTTGGTGTTAATAAACTCCTTTACTTTTTTCTTGTCTGGGAAGCTTCTTATCTCCCTTTCAATTTTAAATGATAGATTTGCTGGGCAAAGTATCCTTGGTTATAGGTTCTTGCTTTTCATCACCTTGAATATTTCACACCACTCCCTTCTAGCCTGAAATATTTCTGTTGAGTAATTAGAATCAGATGACAGTCTAATTGGTGATCTTTTGTATGTAATTACCTGCTTTTCTCTTGCAGTTTTTAGAATTTTCTCCTTATCTTTCAGCATTGTCATTTTAATTATGATGTGTCTCAGTGTAGTCCTCTTTGGGACCAGCTTGTTTGGGATTCTCTTGAGCTTCTGAAACATGTATGTATTTTTCCTTCACCAGATTATGGAATTTTGCAGTAATTATTTTTTCAAATAGGTTCTTGATCCCTTGCTCAGTCTCTTCTCCTTATGGTATTCCCCTGATGCAGATGCTATCATGTTTCATATTGTCCAAGATGTTTCTTAAGCTCTCCTCATCTTTTTATATCTTTTTTTTTTCTTATTGAAGCTCTGCCTGGATTTTTTTTTTCTACCTTGTCTTCTAAATAACTGATGTGACCCTCTGTTTCATCTAACCTAGTTTTTATTCCTTCCAGTGTATTTTTTTCAGATATTGTGTTCTTTATTTCTGACCGGTCCTTTCCTTATGGTTTCTATGTATTTTTTTTTTCACGCTGTTGAGTATCCTTATAATTAATACTCTATACTCTCTACATACTGAATTGCTTGTCTTCATTTTGTCTAGTTCTTCTGGAGAATTCTTTCATTTGGGGTTTGTTTCTTGTTTTCCCATTTTGGCTGCTTCTTTGTATTTTCTGCATTAGGTATTAAACTAATCAACTGTTGGGCTTGTATTTTTCTCAATTTAATCAATCTGTGATAAGCAGTTCAGTCTAAGTGGTACGGGGTGGGGGCAGAAAAACTCCTGTGGGCAGGACTATTGCTTCCCTTCATATGGCTGATGCCACATGGAGTGGAGTGCTTTGCTTGAGAAAGATGGCTTCTGTAGTATAGGCATAGACTCAGCATAGGGATCCTGGTAGCTGTTCCTTCAGTTCTTGTTCCAGAGCCACCAGCCCCTGACTCTCCTCAAACATCTTTAGTCCACTCTGCCCTCCCTCTGCCAGAGCCCAGGGTAAGTGGTTGCAAACAAAATTTTGGGCATTGGCCCTTTAAGAGTCTCTCTGCATCTCCAGCTGTCTCTCCATAGCCAACATAAGCCCTGCTACTTTTCATAGCTGGATGTTTTCTGGGTTGTTTGTTTGTTTGTTTGTTTTGCTCTGGTGCTATAGGCTGGGGAGCCAAGCTTGGGGTTTAGACCCCACACTTCTCAGGGGGAACCCCTGGCTACTGAAATACACTTCCAGAACTTCAGCCACTACTCATGGGAGCCTAGTCAGCCCTCTCTGGCTTCCTCTTCACTCCCTACCAGTCTCATTGTTATGAAGTGCTTTCTTCTCCGGCTATAGTGCTTATAGCCAGAGGTAGTGCTTCTCTCCGGATAGTATTCAGTTGGTTATTCCAGATGATTTGTCTACAATTTAGCTGTAATTCCAGATTGGTCCTGGGAGAAGGTTAGTGTAGCTTCCACTTACTGTTCCGCCATCTTAGATCTGCTGAATTGTATACTTTGGAAGGATAAGTTGTATGCCATGTGATTTATACCCCAATTACATTTTTTTTTAAGTTAAAGAAGAAAAGAAGGGAGGAAGAAACTTGCAAACTTCTAGAGAAAGTATATCTAATGAGTGATTGTGATATTAATGACCGTTATGTAGCATGCCTGGAATCCAATCATTATCAACAAACATACTAAAGACTAGAGAAAAAAGGACTTGAAATTTTGTTGGGATATGTTATCATTTACATCCTGGCTGGTTGGAATGAGATGATGAATTTTCCCAGCAATTTTATTTTTGTTGTCCTTTTGTGGGCGTTTTACATATTCTATAATTTTAGCTCCTATCTTACCATGTTCTTCTCTGAGCTTTTTCAACTGTTTATCAACTTGCTGCTTTCTCAGAATTGTTTTAGGAAATTATGATGGCTATGAATAGGAGGAAAAGAAATACATAGTTATACACAGAGTAAAACCACAGGTTCATACAGATTGGAGTTTGAGAGTCACAATGCCACTCATTCTGTGTAAACTTGGACAAGGTACTTGACCTAATGCAACTTTACTTTCTTCATGTAGAAAATGGAACTCAAAATGGTGTCCTGCTTGTTGGGCCGTTATGAGAATTAGAGCAGAAAAGGGCTGACATGTGGCCTTGAGTGAGCAGATGGAAAAAGTGAGGTGATTTAATAAGTAGGATAGGCCACCAGAACCAAGGGTTGAGGGAAAGTGATGGGTGAGCAGATAGAGAAGTTGTTGCTTGATTTAAGGAAACTGCAGACAAAATATACCAGCAATTGGAAAATATGTGAAAAACTCCTGAACTACTATGTAATAAAAATAGTCAGCTATAAACACTCACCATAGCCAGAGAACAGCAATGAAAAGTCATGGTCAAACTCATCCCTGTCTCTATATCACTCCTCCCTCCTACCCTTAAATTGTTTCTTCTAAACCTCAAGAGGAAGCTGAAAAACAAAGGGAATGACACTTTACTTCACTGCAGAGTCCTAGCTCTCAAAAGACCTGAACTGAAAAAGGAGCAAGGTTCAAATCTAATAAACTTCAGAATGCTCATTATTATATTGGACTAAATATTTTAACTAGTTATGAAACCATCTACCAATATATTCCTTTAATAAGATTAACTTAAGCTATCACATCTGTCATGAATGTCATTCCAAGGATGAGAAAGAGGGAGTCATTTAACACCTTTAAACATGTGACACAGAAAAATAAGTTATTTTCTGCTTGCATACTGCAGGAATGTCCCAGTTGTTCAAGGTAAGGAAACAGTACTTAGATTACATATATGATAGATAAATGACAGGTAGGTAAGAATATAGACACATGATAATAGATGGTAGATAGATAGATAGATAGATAGATAGATAGATAGATAGATAGATAGAATCAAGCACAGAGCCTGGAATGCAGTAAGAACTTGGTAACTGCTGGTTCCCTCCTTCTCAAATTGTCTTCCTCTAGGTGATTGTTTAGAGTAGAGGCTGAAGGTGGCAGACGATCAGAGTTCATTCTTAGCATGGTCCTAAACCATAGTAAGGATAGACTTTTCCTGACAATTCCAGGAAAAGTCACCCATGTCCAGGAAAAACTTAGAAATATGAAACATGGTCAGGGCAGATAGGGGAAACTGAGATTCTGGACCACTGCTCTTCTCATGGATCACTGAGACTTATTTGGCTAAGCTGCTTGACTTAACAGAAACGGGAGAAAACTGAGTCACTAAGTTTCTCTGCCCAGTTAATGTGATCCCATGTCATCTCTCTCACAAATCAGGGATTCAGAAGTCACTTAAGTGGGAACTAAGTCAATGAATATACAAGAGCTCTGGGAAAAATCAAATTTGGTTTAATGAAGTGTGTCAGATCACATCTGTGTCTGAAGCTGGTGGGAACCTGAAGGACACCAGGCTTAGGTATACAGAAAAATGCTTACAGAATGATTCATTCAATTGATTTCAAATTTGATAGCTCGCCTGAACTTAGAGGAGTAGAGGACTCGTTAACACCAGATAGCACCTTTCAAAGCTGTGCATTAGATGCACTTTTTCCACTGAGCCTCAGTGCTAGGACAGCGATCTTTCCCTAGAGTGGACTGAAGGTCAGAGAAATGCAACTGCACCAAGGCTCCTTGCTGCACCCTGGTTCACATGACTCAGGTCACATGACTCTTGCCAGCCCTCTCATCTCACCCCACCTCATGTCCAGACCTGCATATCGCTGCTGTCACCTGATGATTTTTGACAAAGACCTGTGCTGGCTGTGTCATTGCTCAGTCAGGATTTGGTCACTTCATTTCCCAAGAGGATATGAACTTGGGTCAGAAAGTCCCATTCAGGAATCTTACCTGCTGTGCACCTTGGACAGGAATGTCTAGTATCACTTTTTAGAAATTCCCCTTTCCAAACCGAAGTGTTTTTGATGTTTTCCCCTGATAGTTGCTTTGCTTTTTGTTTGTTTGTTTGTTTGTTTTAATTTAAGAGCCAGAGAGGCCACTTAAATGTAAACCTCCATGCAGCTGATCACACCTGCCTCAATTGCAGGTCTCTAATATCTACCAGACCCCATTCCCAACTCAGCTGCAAGTCATGCCTGTCTCAGTGCCATAGGGTGATGAGAGCTCTGGCCTCAGCATTAAAAGTTGAGTGGCTTTTGAGGTGAGAAAGTAGATCACAAACAAACTGATATAAGTTTATTCATCCCCAAGATAGAGGAAGTACTTATACTGCCCTACCTAGCACAGAAATAAATACAAGACACTGCTTTGTCTCATCAATTTCTCTGTAGGTGGTGCTATTGTCTTCTCCACTGGAACCAGGCAGCTCAGCCTAGAATGTAGATTCTACTCTTAGCAGCAGTCATGACTTTATTACCTTTCTTTCTATCTAATCGGGACTTGTTCCTCCCTCAAACCCATCTTCCCAGTTTGCCTCCTTCTTGTGCATATTTTCTGATATGCCTGGTACCTAGACTCATCCATTACTCTTTATATATTTTATTGTTATTATTTTTTATTTGATTTCGTGTTTTGTGTTTTCATTTTAACTACCCATGTCTTAGTTTCTGCACTCAATACTGGGGATCATTATACTACAGAGTGGTGAGTTCAGTAAGAAAGTCAGAATAAGGTGCTTTGCAGAAAAAGAAAAAAAACTATCCTTTCTGTCCTATACTGTCATTTATCTCATAAACCTTTTCAGGCACCAAAGAACAGTCCTGTTAACATGTTAGGGCCAGTTGGCAAATTTCTAATAAAGAGAGAAAAAGCAACTTGCCTCATTAAAATCTACCTCAGCAAGTGTACTGGAACTCAGTGATTCTTGGAGAAATACTACAAGTGTCAGACATCATCAATGCCAAATGCAGACAAGACCATGCTGTACAAAACCTGAAGGAACTGTCATACATTTCATTGTTCTCTAGTAAACCTACCAGAAGCATAGAATGCCAGTTCTCATTTTCTAGTTTTAAGCAAGGAGTGAACAAGTAGCCCCTCACAATAGCTAATGAAACATAAGGATAATCTCAGAGTGGATATTTATTATACAAACAACAGTGAGTGGCCATGAGTTCAAGTTGATCACTTTTTGGGCTCTTGTGGTAACTGAAGTAAAAAATATGGATGGACACTCAAACCTCAGAAATTACAGTGCTTCTCCAAAACTCAGGCTCCTGTGATGTTGCTTGACTATAGAATTTTAGGTAACAGATGACTTTTTATCTTAGATGTTGTATTCTCTTTGTGAACAAAACCAAGTGTTTAATTCTATAGTCCCAGTCCTTGTCACTGACCAGCACAGAGGAAAACATTGTAATTGCTTACTGGGTTTATTGTCTGAATTAATGTAGTATTGATACTGTGAAGCAATTTCTTTTCAAATTGCAGGCTGTAATTTCTATGACAATTATAAATACACAATGGTTTTGATTGCTTTTTTTCTAAATTGTAATATTAATAGTATAATACAATATTCAGGATAATTTCATGACCACCTAAGAACAAAATCCTGGCTCAAGATTTGAGGCCCTGTATCAGTCCTTAAGATTCTACTTTTACTTAGTGATACCTGAGCTACATGTGGGTGTTTAGAGCCATGATGAAGTGTCCAGGCTTCTGAGGGACATCCATATCCCCAAAGTCAAAAGCAATAAGAACTTATGTGATTTTAGTTCATAATTTTTCAATTTTAGCCCCATTTTACCTTTGTCTTTCTTTTCTACCTGCCTGTCAGGAGCAAAGCTATACAGTAATAGCTAAGCAACAGTTTTATGATCCTCATTCCATAAATAATTACATTATGTCAGCTTCTAATAACATTATAATCTCAATTTTATCTTCAACTAGACCAAGCAAGTTTATAGAATTAAGTGATATATATAGTACCTGTGAAGCGTCTTCAAATGCTTGGCACATATCATACACTTACAGAAGCACAATGGCACCAAATTTGCTATTCACCAGAAAGCTTGGACATCTTTGTTGCTTGACATTCAGTAAGGTCAACATCCTTGCTTATAAATATTATTTTTTGCCTGACAGAACAATAGAGGAATTAGGGACTATTTTGAGTGACAGACTTCAGTGCTGTAGACACTATAAATTTGACTCAGGTAATGAATTTTGAAGTTGCAGAGGTCAACAAATACAGAGAAAAGTGTCATCAGATCACTAAGCACCAGTCTCAGAACTCCATTTTGGCCAGTATTCCGGAAGTTTTACTCAGGCACCACAGTGATCATGCATGTCATAGCAAATGAAAGGGCCAATGGTAGTGGGGAGCTGAATCTACTTCAAGTGCAACCAGCTGGGCTAGTATTCATGGTGTTTTTGGTTTTAATAGAGAATATACTTACTTTTCTACGAAACAACTAGAGGACACTAAAAATCTGTCATAATCTAGAAAAGAGGTATAATACTATGATTTGAGCTTAGTTTTCATTAATATTAGCCTGAAAGACTTGCTTGATGGCAGAATTTTGGTTAAACATGAAGACTGATCATTTTTAACCAGCTAATAATTCTGTTAACAATACAACTTAGTACAAAGTGCTTATAGGACAATAGATTTCTGCATTAGCATTATTGAAATCAAAATATATAAATGATTAAATATAGAACTGAAACTGAATATACAGCTTTTCAATAGTAAAGCCAGCACCGGCAATGTTGTTTTAGCACAACATAATCATAAAACATTAAATTAATATTGCTAATTTGAATATTGGTTTTGTGTTTTTGTATAAATTCTTACATTTTTTTTGATTTTGTAGTACAATAAGAACTATTAAGTTACAAGCAAAGTTTAAATCTGCTTTGTATGTATTTAATCACATGACATAATTATAGAAGTAATTTATGTCATCAAATAATGTCAACACGAATTTTATTCTTCTCTAGAATGGTAGTTCTCAACCCTGCTGACACATTCAGATTACTTACAGGATTACACTTCCAGTGATTCTGATTTAATTGGTATAAGGTGAGACACTGGACCCTAGATTACATTTAATATCTATTTCTCAATAACCAATAAAAACAATAGAAGACAATAAGGATACAGAAGATTTGAACAACATTGTTAAGCAAATTGGTATAATCAGCCTTCATACAATATTATGACTGTCTAATGTAAATTTATTTCAATTTGCTCCAGTAAGATACATTATATACTGGGACTTTAAATCTCAACAAATCATAAAATGATTGGAATATTTCATAACATGAGCTCTGAGCACAATGTAATTACATTAGAATTTAGTAACAATAGCATATCCTGATTCCCACTTTTAAAAAAGACCCAGTTCAAGTTCCCCAAACATCTTTCACTGGTGTCTATTTTTTTCTATGGCTCCCACTATGTCCCTTTCTCTAACTGCTTCACATGAGCCTGCATTGTCCTGCATTGCATATTCCTGTGAGAGCAGAGATTCATCTCACACCTTGAACCTTTTCACAGTGCTGGACTATGGTGGTCACATGGGAGACACTCAAGAGCAGGGGTTGAAGTCATTAATGCACAATTGTTGAGCACATATCATCCACAAAACATTGATTTTTTTCCTGCTAAGATTTCTTGAGGTTAGATGGGGTCCAGATGCCATTGAGCCATTTTCCCTTCCTGTGTCCAAACATATCCTCTCTCAACACAGCTGCTGAAAATGTATAAAGAAGTACCAGCAAAAGACACAGTGTGCAATTATTCCATTCAGCAAGTGTGCTGATGTGCAAAACCTGTAAAATACCACATTCGTGAATTTCTCTGGAACAGCAATTTCCTAGGTGTGTGAATGTCATTGATGGCTCATAAGGCAAAGGCTTGAAGGGCAAAGATGCACATATTTTGTCTATGTATGTAGCAGGGAATTAGGTCTGAAGCTCCTTGGGAAAAACTTTTCCCCCCAGCAATGAGATGGAGATAGCCACAAGATATATTAGGTTTTTCTTTGTGTATATTTAAAAGTATAAAAGCTCAAGATGTAATATGATCCCTGGCCACTTTTCAGTATGGGGTGAGCAATGGCATGCAATCTGAGAAAGCAAGAAAGACCCCACTGACTGGTAGCTGGAAATAAAATTCATCAGCCACATTTCAGAATAAGCACTCTAGCCTCAGTCTCAGCCCTAGACACACATTATAATCAAACCAATTAAATCAAACTTTATAAAGGTAGGATACAGGCATTAGTAATTTTGAAGCTCCTTGAGAGATTTCAATATACAACCAAATTTAAGAATTATTGAATACAATGGTAAGGGTATTCCAGAATTTCCATGCCTTTTTGCACCTGAATTACCTGGACAGATCTCCAAAACTACATGTGATGGTTAGTTTTCTGTCAATTAGATTGGACAATGAGGTGACCAGATACTTGGTCAATTGTTCTGGGGATGTCTGTGAGGGTATTTCTGGAGGAGAGTAATATTTGAGTCCGTAGGCTATATAAACCATACTGCCAATCTAATGTGGGTGGGCCCCGTCCAGTCAACTGATGGTCTGAATACAACAAAAATGGTGACCCTCCCATGAGTAAGATGAAACTCCTCCTTCCTGACTGCTTTGAACTGGCATGTCATGTTTTTTTTGTGCCTCTGACATTAATGGAAATTACAGGTCTTCTTGGATCTTGAGCTTGCTGGCTTTAGACTGGAAATTAAATTATTGTTTCTCTGAGTCTGTATATTGCTGAGTGCAGATCTTGGGACTTGTCAGCTTCCATAATTGTGTGAGTAAATCCTGATAATAAATCTATCTGTATATCTTTTCTATCTGTACATAAGTTATATATGTGCAAGTATAATATAGATATAGGAATCTATTCTTTTATGGACATATAAGAATCTTTTATGTATATACAGGGACTATATATATATACACACAGCCACAAGAATTTTATGTATACACAGGAATTTACACACACAGAAACACACACACACTGGGATTTTTAATATACATATAAGAATCTTCTATGTACATAGAGGAATCTTTTCTATATACAAGAATTATTTATATATACAGGTATCTTATATAGATACAGGGATCTTTTATATAAAGAAGTATCTGCATGCTTCTGTTTTTCTGTAGGAAAATCCTGACTAATAAACTGCAGATACCTGGGTCTCACCTTCAAATATTCTGTTTCAACTGGATGACACAGGACTTTGTTACTATTATTATCAGAACGTTCTAATAAGGCCAGACTATGCAGTTTAGACACATTGAATTATCTCAGGCAAGTTACTTAATCTTGTCAAAGTTATTTAGCATCATGGTATATGAGGATAACTAAATTACCTTATGAGGTTACTGTGAATTTTGAACAGTATATGATGCAGTGCCTGACACACAGAAAATAAAGAATATTATTTTTCACATATATGTATGCAGCTACAAAATACATTTTCATACTAAACAATACTTATTTTGAATACAACTAGAAAATATTTCCAAATCATCAGTAATTTAATTCCCTTCAGAGTACAATTTCAGACCTATATATATCACAGATATTTCATCCTTTTAATTTACCCCAAAACAATACACATATGCTTTTGGTTCTCTTTGCATTTATGATAGTATTGGTCCAGTATAGATAGGCATTGGCCCAACGAACTTGCTTACTTTTACCTGTTCCTAATATCATCCAGTTAACTTCTTTTCATCAAGCACTGAGTGTCTGAGTATCTTTGTCTCAGCTTATCTCCTTTCAGAGAAACAGGTAGTGATAAGAAATAGTTACTAAGTAACACTGGAGAAAGGATTTTACCAAATACCACTTGTTAGATATACTTGGTCTGAATTTTAAACCTGTATGTCTCATTCATGCTATTATATTGCCATTTGAAATGTGAAATTCCTTAAGCAATACATTTGATCCTAAAATGCTGATGTTTTAAGGGCTTTCATTGGTTTTTGGGTCTCCCTTTTAATCCATCCCTTCTTTGTCACGATTGATGCATTTGTACCATTCATTTACTATTGGGCACTTAGGTTGTTTCCAGCACTTGACTATTGGAAATTGTGCTGCTATGAACATTGGGCTGCATAGGTTCTTTTGGAATGGTGTTTCAGGGTTCCTAGGATATAATCCTAGGAGTGGAATTGCTGGGTCAAAAGTCACTTTCATTTTTAGTTTTCTGAGGAAACCCCATATTGTTTTCCACAGTGGCTACATCAGTCTGCATTCCCACCAACAGTGCACTAGGGTTCCCTTTTCTCTGTATCTTCTCCAACACTTGTTTGTTGATTTGTTTATGTTGGACATTCTGACTGGTGTGATGTGGTATCTCAGTGAGGTTTTAATTTGCATCTCTCTAATAGCTAGTGATTCTGAGCATCTTTTCATGTCTGTGGGTCCTCTGTATATTCTCCTTGGAGAACTGTCTAAGTCTTCTGTCTTCCTGGAGTGGAATCATGTGAGTTCTTTACCTATTTTAGAGATCAAACCCTTGTCTGAGGTATCATTGGCAAATATGTATTCCCATAGTTGGTTCTCTTTTCATTTTAATGGTGTTTGCTTTAGCCACACAGATGCTTTTTAATTTGATGAGGTCCCATTTGTTTATTCTTTCTTTTATGTCCCTTGTTTTAGGGGACATATCAGTGAACATGTTGCTGCATGGAATGTCTGAGATTTTCCTGGTGATGTTTTCCTCTAGGACTTTTATGGTGTCATGATTTATATTTAAGTTTTTCATCCACCTTGACTTTATTTTGTGTATGGTGTAAGTTGGTGGTTTACACAATGGAATACTACACAGCAGAGAGAAAGAAAGAGCTCCTACTCTTTGCAACATCATGGATAGAACTGGAAAGCATTATGTTAAGTGAAATAAGCCAGGTCTTGAGAGACAAATACCATATGATCTCACCTTTAACTGGAACATAATCAACAAAAGAAAAAAAAAGCAAGCAAAATATTACTAGAGACACTGATAGTAAGAACAATCTGACATAAACCAGAGGGGAGGTGGGAGGGGATAGTGGGGGGAAGCGTTTTCAGTAACTATTGTAAAGGACTCATGGACAAAACCAAGTGGGAGGGTGGAAGCAAGGGAGGGAGATGGATTTGGCTGGGGTGTGGGGGAGCAGTGGGGAGAAAATGCAGACAACTGTAACTGAACAACAATAAAATAATTATTTAAAAAATTAAGAAAAATTAATTTTAAAAATGCATTTGTAAATGAGCCTCTGTACAAAGAGGTGCTAACATGTATATAAGCATAATGATGGGTATCTAAAAATATTTTCTGTAACACATATTTTTAGTTATTTAAATATTTTTACTTTGAAAGATTTCTGCTTTACTTGAGTTTGAAAACATGATAATCACAAATAATTCAAATAGTCTAGGCAGAAAGTATGATGCAGTTAAAATTATCTGAATATGTTAACATTTAGAAAACACTCAGGTGCATTACTGGCCTTTAGAAAAATGGAAAATTTCATGTAGACACTAATTAATCAATAAAATCTTAATTGTATTTTATTAAGTATTGGGAATGACATTTCAACTTAAATATTCCATCTACAACGCTGGCCCATTTCCAAGCAACAATAAAAACCAACCTGAGGGTTATTCAAATTATAATTATGAAAGCTGACACCCCTTATCTACATTAATATTACCATAATTAAAGTGAACACAGTAATGAATGAAACAGACATTTCCTGCTGCACAGGTGACTTATTTTTGGATGCTAAGGAATTCAATATAATGTAAAGTGGCTTTTTAAAGAACATCAGCTTTGGAATTCAAAAGCCTGAGGTACTATCCATGCTCTATTAACTATTTATGTATCTTACTAAGACCAGAGTCTCCCTCTGTAAGGTGGGGATAGCAGCAGGCATTTTGAGGACT
Source organism: Anoura caudifer (assembly GCA_004027475.1). Lineage (NCBI taxonomy): Eukaryota > Metazoa > Chordata > Mammalia > Chiroptera > Phyllostomidae > Anoura > Anoura caudifer. Next base: position 20,643 of record PVKU01004600.1, on the reverse strand, counting down.
GTGCTGAAGTCAGGATAGATGTCCATGATTGATCCAGCAAGGACAGTACACACTGGAGTCCTGAAGACCAAGGCAGGTTTATTCTAAAACACTGAGGTCTGCACTCATGGAAACTTAACCAGCCCAGTCAATCTTGCCTGGATATCAAATACCAAAATCCCTGTTAAATTGACCATTTTGTTGCACATCTCTGTAAGTTGGATTACATCTTTCCAGAACTGTGTGACAACAAAATCTTCCTTTTCCAGTGTACGAGAAAGGAAACAGAAATTTAGAGAGGTGAGGTAAGGAAACTTGCTCATAGTCACCGAGGTTTTATGTGGAGGTGAACTTTATGTTTATTTACAATGAACTCCAGGTGCCACATCCCAGGCACTTATGGGTGTTGCTACAGCCTCTGCAGCATCAGCCACAGTAAACAAGGAAATGAAAGCAGAAGAGATGAGACCAGAGTAATGGGAAGCTAAGATGTTGGCTTTAAAACTGACCACTGTGAAGAATAATAGTGCAAACCAGGTCCAATGGGCAACACAAAATGACTTGATCTGGTTTCAGCCAGAATGTTTAGACAGAGATGCTCAGCAGTCAGATGGGAGACTCATCAGCTAATCCCTCCTAAGAAAGGCAGAACTTGAAAGCAGACCTAGTGCTATGATACAAATATTGAAACAGTCAAATTTATTGATACAGTAGACAATCTAACTGGAATATATATTTGAGGTAGCACTAGGTTTTATGATGACTTTCAAATCATATTATGTAATTAACCACCTTTTTGTTTTTACTTTTAATATTACTTATAAAATATTCCTGATTTTCTGGACAATATGGATGGTGCTACCAAGTTGCTGCTACCTGAGTTAAAACTTATATAAAAGACCATTAAATAATTGTACAATTGCATTTATATGAAATATGCAGAATAGGAACATTTCTAGTGACAGAAGAAGGATCCATGGTTATTATGAATGAGAGCAGGGGGAATGGTGAGTGACTGCTTAATGAGCATCGGGTTTCCTTCTGAGGTGATGAAATTTTCTTGAACTAGGTATAATGGCTGCATGGAATTGTAAATTGACTAAATGCCACTAGTGAGTGGTAAATTTTATGTCATGTGTATTTTACCAGCAAATAAATATTACAAAATATCCTTTTAGGAATATTTTATCCTATGGAAATTAGTTGAGTTTCATGGGGGACAAATATTGAAGGAAAAGGCAGATTCTTGTTCTTATCCTGGCTCTTGTCTACCTTCTAGTTCTATGACCTTGGGCAACTGGCTAGATGTTTCAGATGTCCCTGAACCTCATGTACCACAGGAGTTTTTCCTAAGGTCAACTAATTCAGACCAAATACCTTGTATAGTATTTAATGTATAGTAGAGACATAGTAATGGGAATGGCCATATCATACAGGTTCTCTAAGGTAATATAATATGTAAAAGGAGAGTGATTTGGAGATTGGTTTTATTGTAAGGAAATTTGCTGAAAATGTGCAGCAGATTCCCAGGAGTCTGGTTTGGTGTAGTCTATCAATTCACCAAGGTTTAGTCTTTTATTTTTCCCTGAGCTGGAATTCAGTGAAAAGATTTTTTGACATTTAAATAAAAGCAATATGGAAAAACACTATCTACCCATATTATTGAACTTCTGGGGCTACTATCAATATCCCTGCTTGAAAAATTAGGCTATGAAGTAAAAGAGCAAGTTAACATAAACAACATATAAAGGATTAAACTAACAGAGAAAACTATGTATCTGAGATTGTGTGTGTGTGTTCTGCAACATTTCTTGAAGAGGCCTATTTATCTTTGTAAAAACTAGATGAAATAATAGAAGGTAAAAATATAGCTGTTAATTATATCAGCTAATACTTTCATCACTTACTATGCTTTCAAAACTGCTTTATATATACACACACTCTCTAACTACTAGTATCATCATCCTATTTAGAAATGGGAAAGCTGAGGCAACTTGAATTGTCATTTCCCATTCTTATGTACATAGTAAGATGTTTACTCAGAATTATAAACTCAGGTGATCTCCCTCCAGGGACTTTAGTTTTAACTACCATGCAATAACTACCTCTCTAATCCATATCTTTAAGTTTTGCATTGGCTTGAGGCATTGTTAACCTATAAGTTTATTTATTGATTCTTATAAAACACAAAATATAAACAGAACTTTATATAGTATTATACAGTTAACTCACCCTGACTGGCATTGCTCAGTGTATTGAATGTGGGTTGTGAACCAAAGGGTCACAGGTTTGATTCCCAGTCAGGGCACATGCCTGGGTGGTTGGCCAGATCCCAAGTGGGGGCCATGTGAGAGGCAACCACACACTGATGTTTCTCTCTCTCTCTTTCTCCCTCCCTTCCCCTCTCTAAAAATAAATAAATAAAATATTTAAAAAAGAACACTTAAAAATAAAGTTAATTCATTATAGTCACCTACAATAAACTATGAATATTTTTCTTTGCATTTGTTATAATTTTCTAATTTTTCCTCTTAAGAATTTATAAAAAGTTTTGTTGTGGACAATGAAAATATCATATTAGATCTTAAGGATTCTTTGTACAGCTTTTTCTTCTAGAGATTCCAAGGTTTTGTTTCATGGAGAAAAAACACAAATTTTGGAATCCAATTGAGAAATAAATATTATTTTAATTATCTTGGGAAGAGCTCTGCAATCTCCCTGAAAAGTAGAATGTACCATTTAGGATGTAATTCTGTACAAATTGTAGAATAAGTTACTAAAAAGGACTTCAATGGTAAGGGTTTTACTGTCTTACACAAGAAGCCATCTAAAGTAAGGCTATGCTTAGGTGGGTACAGAGGTATAGAAGCTCAACACTGTCTTCTGGAATCTAGACAGTTTTCTTTCTGCCTCTACCATGATCCTCAATGTATTTTGAGATGTGTTTTCACTTTGAGATGTGTGGCTTCATGGTTATAGGATAAGAATGTCACCTCCAAATATTACATGCTAACGCAATTGTGCCCAAAAATTAAAGCCTAAAAAAAGCTGAGTTATCTTCATGCATTTTTTCACTGTTATTTAAGAGAAATATCATTTTCAGAAGCCTTGTAAAATACTTTTTTCTTATTGACCAGAACTAGATCTCATGGTTACTTTAAACTGCAAGAAAAGAGAATAAATGGAATTATAAGCTTCTACAATAGGAGAAATTCTGCCAATAAGTGTAAATATGTTTTGAAATGAAAGTTCTGTTATTATTCAGGTATAAAAAAGCCATCATATCAAGAGATATTGCCAGTAAAAACATTAGCTATTACTCAAAGTGTTCAAAAGGAAGAGGTGTGCTACACCATGCAGAGCTTACAGGTAAGCACCAGGGTAGGTCAGAAGTGATAGGGAGCAATGAAAAAATGTAGGCAAGATACTTTATTGTGGTTTGCCTGGGGAAGGCAAGGCCAGGCAGGCTAAACAGGATTAGGATTGGTTAGTTTGAAAGTTTGAATAATTTCAGCATGCTCTATGGCATTGAGACTGTCTCCACTTGCATGATATTTGGCCCTGGCATAATTAAGGGGGGGGGGGGACTATTGTCCCAGAGTGTGAGAGCTCAATAAAGAAATTGAGAATCAAAGTTTATAACCTCTGCATTGGTTAGCTTGCATATGAAAGGTGCACCCCTGGGTAAATTGCTCACTATCTCTAAATTTACCTATCCCTGGGAAGAGCAGTCAAATGTGAGAACATTAAAAATAGAGAAAATAAAACATCAGACAGAGAAAAACCCAAGACCACATGGTTTCACTAGGAAATTCTACCATACATTTAAAGCAAAATTAATCAAATACTTCTCAAACTATTCCAAAATATTAAAGTGGAAAGGACACTTCAAAACTCACTTTCCAAGGAAATACCAAACTCACTTTCAGTATTTCCTAAATACCAAAGCCAGAAAAGGACACCACAAGAGAAGAAAATTATAGGCCAATATTCCCAATAAATACAGCTACAAATTATATCAACAAAATTTCAGAAAACTGAATTTAGCAGTCCCTTAAAGGATCATACAAAGCCATGCATATACAGTCAACTAGTATTTGACAACACAACTAGTATTTCTCAATGGAGAAAATAGTCTTTTTAATAATATATTGGAAAAACTGGATATTTATAGGCATAAGAACGAAACTAGATCCCCAATTTACAACACTCATAAAATAATTTACTCAAGATGAATGAAAGACTTACATGCAAGGCCTAGAACCATAAAACTTTTAAAGAATAACATAGGATAAAGATTCTTGACTTTTGTCTTGGCAAATTTTTAGATATGACTCCAAAAACACAAGTAACAAAGGCAAAAATAAATATAGCAGACTATATTAAATTTAAAAAAAAAAAACTTCTGCAGAGCAAAAGAAATAGCGTAATGAAGAGGCAAGTTATGGAATAGAAGAAAATATTTACAATTCATATATCAGATAAGGGGTTAATATCTAAAATATATAAGAAACTAATATAGCTCCACAGTATAACAAACAAAAACAAATAATCTAATTTTAAAGTGGGCACAGGATATGAATAAATTTTTCCAAAAAAAGTAATTATACAAATGGCCAACAGATACATGCAAAGGTGCTCAACATTACTAATCATCAGGGAAATGCAAATCAAAACCACAGTGGGATATTACTTTATAACTGTTAGAATGGCTTTTATTAAAAGGCTAAGAGATAACAAATTGCTGGCAAAGATGTGAAGAAAAGCAATCTCCTGTGTACTTTGGTGGGATTGTAAATTGGTACAACCACTTGGAAAATAGTACAAAGTATTCTCAAAAAAATAAAAATAGTACTACCTTATTACCCAGCAATTCCACTTCTGGGTATATATCTTAATAAACAAAATGACTATCTAGAAAAAATATATCTGCACCCCCATTTTCATTGAGGTGCTATTCGACCAAAAAAAAGAAAGAAATAAACCTCTACCATTACAGCAGCATGGATGAAACTTGAGGACATTATGCTAAATGTAGTAACTCAGGCAGAGAAAGATAAAAAACAAATATTGTTTGATGTCACTTATATATAAAATATTTTTTAAAATCTCAGAAAACAGAGAGTAGAATGGTAGTTGCTAGGAACTGAAGGCTGAGGGGTAAGGAAAATAGGGAGATATTGGTCAAATAGTATTAATTTCCAGTTATAAGTTCTGGGATCTATTATTCAACATGGTGACTATAGTTGACAACAATTATTATCATATGCTTGAAACTCGCTAAAATAGTAGCACTTAAATGTTCTTACCTTAGACACAAAAAACAAAGTTACGTGAGGTTATGGATGTGTTATTATTTTAGTAATAACACACATATATATCCACTGTATGCCTTAAACTTACATGATGTTATGTGTCAACTATATCTCAATAAGGTTGGGAAAAAAGTAAAGAAAAATATAGTTAATTCAGAGAAAAATGGCTTTTGTTAGTTTATTAATCTATGTTAAAAATTTTAGGTCTTAGGTTAATGTGGGGATTTTTACATCCTCCCCAGGTCTAAATCCAGAAGCCGGAATGCTTATGAATACCTAAGCTGATTAAAAGAACAATAACAAGTTTAAAAATTGTTGCCTACAAAGAGCCTGGCTGGCTCAGTTTACACACAAATATCGGAGAGTCCAGAGATACTGCAGGAGTGCATTCCCTTGTTAATTTGGAGACACTTGCTAGCTATGCTCTTCAAAAAGTGACAGAAAATTAAAGGTGCCCTTTGTACCTGAGCACCAGATGTGAAAAGCAGAAGTACAGAGCCCAATTCTTATTATGAGGGCAGGGACCCTCAATGGAATCCAAAGAACTGTCTGAATTCTGATCAATCAGAATAGTTCTGTCTTTGCCCTGGAGAGGATTTGATCAAGGTATGAAGACAGTCTGGGAGATTGGCAGAAGAAAGAGAAGCATTCTCCACCCAGAATAGTACTTTCAGCAAGAATTACTCCTTAATTGAAATTTCTGCTGATCCTCCTCTGTGTGCAACTTTCTGTTTGCCTCATCTCATTTAAGTTAGGAAAAAGACAACCATGAATTAGAACAGTTACTGCTCTCTGAAGAAAATAATTGGTCTTGCATATATAAATGCACAAAATTTATTTTCAAAGTAAGTCTTCCTCCACTGATTTTTATAGAACCTTACTTTTTCATCATGCTCTAAAGTTTTTCACTATTTGCATTTTTATGCTTGGGACCTATCTTGTGATCACCTGCTTGGCTCTTCAGTTCTCTCTCTATTCTGCATCTCTAGTCTCTGTGTTGAGTCTCTGTATTAATAAGGAATAATTTGGATAGAGATGCAGATTACAAGGAACACCTTTCAAAAAATACTTCTGGATAATTTCTGAACAGAAAAGTAATCTTTACTCCCTTAAATAAAGCCATAACACATCCTGTGTGTGTGACAACATAAAGATTCCTCTCCTAGGCCCCTGAAAGTAAATAAGGGCATTAACAATTAATCACTGCAGGCCCACTCTGGCACTAAAGTACTTATAAGAAAAAGGTTGGAAATGAATTGCCTTTCAAGATCTTATTCTAAGTAAAATCACACACAGGTAAGTATGATATAGCATGGATTAGAGATTTGAACAAAGTAGGGCAGAGGCTAAACGATTATACTGATAGATCCAGTCTGAGAATTCTAAGTGTTCACCAGTATTTCCTGTAGGTCAGGTTGATATTGGTGACTGGTCATCTACCAGTCCTTTCTGGGTGTTATAAAAGATAGAAAGTTGCTTAAGTTATATGTCTCTGGTATCCAAGCTTCTTCAAAATAGTTGTTCAAGGAAAACATATATATGGGTCCTGGTAAGAAAGATTGATCTAGAATCCAAGGTATGGAAGCCAATACTTCATTTTTGTTAGGAATTATCTGTATCTTGACTTTAATTGTTTAAATGTGTGTGATGAAAGGTGAGGTGATGGCATGAATATGGAAGATTTCTCTAAGAGAAGAAAGTGACAGGCCAATAAAAGGATATGTGGGACTCTGTCTCATTGCCCTTGGAAATACAAGTAGTAAAAAACATATATTTTTTCAAAAGGACTCCTCCAAGATGAATGTCCATGTTATTCTTGCTCTTATGTACTCTGTCTTTGAAATAGAAAAATGAAGCATTTTAATGTATTCCTACTCTTTCATGGGTTCGCAAGAAAAGCATTCCAGGGACACACACATATAGGAGGTGTGGTCTTGTGGTAAGGTTTATTAAAGTTGAAAAGAACACAAAGGGCTGTCCAGAGTTGATCTCTGTCCTTTTGTGAAAGAACCCATCCAGGTATTCAGCAAGGCCAAACAAAGGCTGGTGTCCAGAGTTTCTATTTCATATAAAACTTTGTTCTTTGGAGCCTATAGGTGTTTGCTAAGTAGTCTCAGTTCCCATCCAGGTGGCTTAGTGTTATTGCCAGCTGCACTGCTGTACCCATGCCCCACCTGGATGCTGGGTTTGAAGTTCACAGGTCAGTTGGTTATGCAGTTGCTAAGGTTCCATGGCCATAGAGAGAGTGAGCTAGCACAGGTCACTGAGAGAGAGAGAGTGTGTGCACTTCTTTGTTCCTCTGGGTATTATATTATCTTGGGAAGGACCAGGAGCATTTTCAAAATAACCAATCAACTTCCCAAGACTCTGTGGGCTTCTAATGGTCCATCTCATAGTTAGACTGACAGGCGCCTATGGTTAAACACTTCCTCTGAGCCATTCTGACTTTTAATGAGCATGTGCTTACCTCCCCCTGTTCCCCTGAGCAATCTGGTACTGAAGGGGAGAAGGGAGGAGTGTTAATTCTTGGTAGGGCAATACTGTGATCCCCTAAAGTGTGTGAAGCTGTAACTTTATAGTGAAGCAAATAGGCTTACTCTCCCTACCCCATTAGTCTCAACTATGCCAATTCCCTTTGCTTCCTCATTATTCCAAATAAAGCATTTGGCACACTAGGAGGACCTCAGAGAGCTCATCACGAGATTTTGAAAGTTCCTGTTCCATATAGGGACATTCTGGAGCTGTTCTGGGATTCTCACAATTATCATTATTGAACTAGAAACTTTTAAAAATGTACATATATTTGGCGAAAAGGCTAGTAAAAGAAGGCAAAGTCACTTGGAGAAACACATGAGGAAAGTTCATGAAAGAAAAAAATAGTTGTTTAACTATACCTGGTGGCATACAGTAGTGTAAAATAAGATTTAGGAAAGACTGAAAGTATCTAAAGTTGGCCTCCTCCTTTTTCCCCAGTGAGACTGAGAAGAATCAGTCTGCTTAAAACATTTAACACTGTCAAATGTTCAAACTTGTAAAAATGTTTATGGGTTTATTTGAGCCAAACTGAAGACAATTGCTGGGAAACAAAATCTCAAGAAAATTCTTCAGAGAATGGCAGTTATGCACCTTATTTTATATATTATAGTCAAAGGAAGAAGCCTAAGGATAGGTTAGTTAAACAGACAATAATTAACACCATAATAATAACAATGAGGGGAATTCTGGTCTCTGCTCTGGTGAGGCGGTTGTTCTCTAAAAAAAAAAAAAAAAAAATTACTTTTATATTCCAAAGGTACATTATCAGGTATGTTATCCTGGATGCAAGAAAACAACAGACATGCTCAGTTAAGAGGAAGATTATCTTTTGTTAGAGAAAAATACCATGCTAGGACATGACTATCTGTCATGAGCACTTTTAGTTAGAAAGTTTTAATTTCAGACAATCATATGCAGTTACTTTGGTCTCTGAGTTTGTAAAGCTGCCATGCAGGCTTCCCCTGAGCTTGCCTGGTTCAGTATGTGGCCCCCTATCAAATTACAATATGCTCATCTAGAGGGAAAAAGCATTTTTCATTTTAAATTTGTTGATGCTAAGAACAAAGCTATATAAAATAATTTTATGTTCTGTAATTGCCATTTTTGGAAGAACATATAAAATACCATCCAAAATGTCATTTCATCATAAGTGTCAAGTTAGTATTAAAAAGAAATTACTGAGTGAAAAAAGATAAACCTGAATTCTCTTAGCTCATGATGAAAAAAAAAAAACTGGCATTTTATATGACTTTACCATATTTCTTTTTTAAAAGATTTTATTTATTTTATGGTTTTAATTTATTTTTTATTATTGTTTAAGTACAGTTGTCTACATTTTCACCCCACCACTCCCCGTGGCCTCACCCATACCTACCTCTCACCCTTGATCCTACCCCTATTTGGCTTTGTCTGTATCCTTTATACATGTTCCTTGATGACCCTTCCCCTTATTCCCTTGTTATCCCCTCCCACTCCCCTCTAGTTACTGTCAATTTGTTCTTTGTTTCAATGTCTCTGATTATATTTTGCTTGCTTGTTTGTTTTTTTTTATTAGGTTCCACTTATAGGTGAGATCATGTACTTTTCTTTCACTGCCTGGCTTATTTCACTAGAACAAGGAACAAAAAGGTTATAATAAACAAATAGGACTTCATAAAAATAAAAAGCTTCTGCATAGCTAAAGAAAACAGCATGAAAATGAAAAGGGAACCAAACATATGGAAAAACACATTTGCCAGTGATAACTCAGACAAGGGTTATTCTCCAAAATATATAAATAACTCACAGGGCTCCATTCCAGGAAGACAAACAACATAATTAAAATATGAGCAAAAGATCTGAACAGACACTTCTCCAAGGAAGGCATACAGAAGGCCCAGAGGCATATGAAAGGATTCTCAGCATCACTAGCCATCAGAGAGATTCAAATTAAAACCACAATGAGATAACACTTCATACTGATCAGAATGTCCATCATAAACAACAAGTGCTGGTGAGGTTGTGCAGAAAAGGGAACCCTACTGCACTGTTGTTGTGAATGCACACTGGTGCAACCACTGTGAAAAGCAGTATAGAATTCCCTCAGAAAACTAAAAATGTAACTGCCTTTTGACCTGGCAATTCCACTTCTGGGTTTATACCCTAAAAATCCTGAAACACCAGTTCAAAAGAACCTATGCACCCCAATGTTCATAGCAGCACAATTTACAATAGCCAAATGCTGAAAGTAACCTACTTGCCCATCAGTGACTGAGTGGATGAAAAAATTATGGTACATTTACACAATGGAATAGTGTAGTCACAGCAGAAATAAAGGAGCTCCTACCCTTCATGACAGCATGGATGGATCTGGACAGTATGATGCTAAGTGAAATCAGTAAGGACTTTACAATATTTTTTAAGTGTATTTCACAACTAACAGCATCACCATCCCCAAGGTGCTTATTAAGAACTGAAGACTCCTGAACAACTCAGAATCTCTGCAACTGCTAATTTGTAGTTCACATTTACCATTTATGGATGAATATTAGTTTTCTACAGTAAGTTATTACAAATATAATGACTTAAAATATCTCAAAGGCATTCTCATACTGTTCCAGAATCAGTTTCACTGGGCTATAATCTACATATCAGAATCTTCATTAGGGTCAAGCAGAGAACCTGTGTACTTGCTTTTTTCAGCTCCTGGAGACCAATGCCTCATTCATACTTTCTTTTCATCACTCCAACTTTTTGTTTCTGTTGTCATATCTACTTTCTCCCTGATCTTTTGTCTCCCACTTTTAAAGACACTGTGATTACATAGGGTCTACCTGAAGAATACAGAACATCTCCATCTCAAGATCATGACTTTAATCACATTTGCAAAATCCCTTTTAATGTATAAGGGAACATTCGCAGGTGTCTTGGATTAGGACATAGTCATTTTGAATGGACAACTATTCCACTTGATAGTTATGTAGATGAGCATTTGAGAATCATTGTCACAGTGTACATAAGATACCCTAGAATAACAGGATGTTTAATGTGTAAAACTTCAATAATCTAGGTGACAGGCCACATATAGAAGACATTCTAAGAAATTAAAATACCAACTAAACTATTAGTACAGCATTATCCCACTCCAGTGTGTAAAATAGCTAGATCGAAAAGTTGAGAATGAGAGGAGTTTGTAGATACATTTGCTGGACTTTGTGGCAGGTGAGGGCATGAGGGAAGGCCTGTTTCTTACCCTACCTTAACCCAAGTGAGAAGGGTGTACAGGGGATGGATACTCAGAAAGCTTGAAATGAATTTGAGATCATAAAGCCTAATATCTTATGCATACATAAGAAGACTAAAAATGAATTTCAAAAAAAGGCCAGAGTTTAAGGAAATTTTTAGGGGCTCTGCTCTTCTCTTTTCATTTGGGTTCAATTGATTTTCAGTTTACCAAACCCCTCCATTTCCAAGCCTTTTGTCCTATGAACTTACATTTCAGATTTGAAGATATTTGGCACTTTTTATGACATTGAGAAAACTAATCACACTGAAATACCTAGGACAAATCAACTTCTTCAGGCCTTTTAATTTCCTATTGTCCTAGTTAATACATAATTTATTTTAAGTATATTTTATTGATTACACTATTACAGTAGTCTCAATTTTTTCTCCCCTTTATCTCTTCTCTGTCTCACACCCCCCACCCTCCACCATGCCCCCCCAACCTTAGTTCATGTCCATGGATCATGCAGATAAGTTCTCTGACTTCTTTGTTTCCTATACTGTCCTTAACCTCTCCCTGTCTATTTTATACCTACCAATTATGCTTCTTATTCCCTGTACCTTTTCTCTCCAATTCTCCCCCTTGACCTCCCCACTGATAACCCTCCATGTGATCTCTGTTTCTGTGATTCTGTACCTATTCTAGTTGTTGGTTTAGCTTTTTTTGTTTTGTTTTGTTTTTCAGGTTCAACTGTTGATAGTTGTGAGTTTGTTGTCATTTACTGTTCATAGTTTTTTATCTTTTCCTTAGATAAGTCCCGTAAACATTTCATATAATAAGGGCTTGGTGATGATGAACTCCTTTAACTTGACATTATCTGGGAAGCACTTGATATGCCCTTCCATTCTAAATGATAGCTTTGCTGGATAGAGTAATCTTGGGTGTAGGTCCTTGCCTTTCATGACTTGGAATACTTCTTTCTAACCCCTTTCTGCCTGTAAGTTTTATTTTGAGAAATCAGCTGATTGTCTTATGGGAACTCCCTTGTAGATAACTCCTTTCCCCGTGCTGCAATTAAGATTCTCTCTTTGTCTTTAATCCTGAGTAACGTAATGATGATATGCATTGGTGTGTTCCTCATTGGGTTCAATTTCTTTGGACTCTCTGAGCTTCCTGGATTTCCTGGAAGTCTATTTCCTTCACCAGACTTAGAAAGTTTCCCTTCATTATTTGTTCCAATAAGTTTTCATTTTCTTGCTCTTGTTTTTCTCCTTCTAGAACTCCTATGATTTGCACTTAAAGTTGTCCCAAAGGTTCCTGAGCCTCTCCTCATTTTTTTGAATTCTTGTTTCTTCATTCTGTCCCAGTTTGATGTTTATTCCTTCTAAGTCATTGATTTGAGTCCCTGTTTCCTTCACTCTTAGTTCCCTATATATTTTCCTTTATTTCATTTTGTGTAGCCTTCATTTCTTGCTTCATTTTGCAACTGAACTAAACCATTTCTGTGATCATCCTGATTACCTATGTTTTGAACTCTGCAACTGATAGGTTTTCTATCTTCTCGTCACTTAGCTCTTTTTCTGGAGTTTTGATCTGTTCTTTCATTTGGGCCATATTTCTTTGTCTCAGTGCAGCTGTTATGTTGTAAGAGGGCAGAGCCTTAGGTATTCACCAGAGTGGGGAAACCTTTGCTGCATTGTGGTGTTGTCTGTGGGGGAGGGTTCAGAGAGGGAACAATGCTACTTGCTTGCTCCACTCTAGCCCCACTTTCCAATGAATTCTCCTGTGAGACTGGAAGTTCCTCTCACCTTCACAACTCCCACAACATTTTACACCTAGGGTTTTTGAGTCTATAGTTTCCTGTTCAGCCAGTGCCACCTTGCTCCTGTGGTCCACCACCTTGCTGTGAGTCCTCTCTAACCCATCTCCATTCTTCCTTCCTACCAGCCTGAATGAATGTTTCTTTAACTCCTTGGTTGTCAGAGTTCCATGCAGTTTGATTTCCTGGTAGTTCTGATGGTTTATTATTTTTAAATTGGTTGTGATCCTTCTCTTGGTTATGCAAAAAGTGAAGCATTTCTACCTATGCCTCCATCTTGGCCAAAACTCTATCATAATTTCTGATGAGTAAGTAACTATAAGTCTTATTTCTCTGTGTGGAATCAGTCTTTTACTTTGGAGTGTCTTAAATATTTTCTCTTTGTTTTGATTTTAAATAATTTAAATACCACATATTTAAGCAGTTTTTCAATATTCTGCCTCTCTCTCTCTTTTTTTTTTCTTTGTTATATTTATCCTATTTGGGTTTCTATGAACTTACTTCATGGTTTGACATTTACTGATCTATTTTATTAATTTGAAACAATTCGTAGCTATTATCTTTTCAAATTTTTATCCTCACCTTTCTCTTCTTTTTTAAATATTTTACATATTTATTTTTAGAGAGAAGAGAAGGTAAGGAGGAAGAGAGGGAGAGAAACATCAATGTGTTGTTGCCTCTCATGTGTCCCCCACTGGGGACCTGGTCTGCAACCCAGGAATGTGCCCTGACTGGGAATCTAACTGATGACCCTTTGCTTCACAGGCTTGGGCTCACTCCACTGAGCTACACCAGCCAGGGCTCCTCTTTCTCTTCTCATTTAGGATTCCAATTATACTTATGCTAGGCTATTTGATATTGTTGTAGGGCTCTTTGATGCTGTCTTCCTTTCTTCTTCCCCCTCCCCATCTTCCTATTCCACCTCCTCCTCTTCCTTCTTCTTGTTATTCTTATTCTTGTAATCTTGGTATCTTTCATTCAGGCTAAATTTGATTGAGCTACATTCAAGTTAATTTATTCTTCCCTCTGCTATCAAGTCCACTGTGATGAATCTATTGAAGGAATATTTTAGCTGTGTAAATGGATCAGAAGGGCTTGAGGTAAATCATATAGAAGCATATAAAAAGGATTATGTATTTTCTACTAGGCTGCTACTATGGAGAATTTAGCCAACCTGGTTAGAAATTGTTGTAGGTGTGAGATTTGTTGGTGTTCTGATGTTTTGATTCACTACCAACTTCAGATTCTTCTAGGGTTACCTGAGCTTAAGGTAAATTTGTGTTGCCAGATGCTTTCTTTTATCAACCCCAATGCAGCCTTCTTGTACATCTGATACAATGTTGTGACAAGCAGCTGTTAATGTACCTTTTTCTATATTAATTTAGTTTTATAATTTTCTGTGATTATAAATTACATACATGTGTTAAATTGGGGACTGCTCTTAGCTCCTGAGGTCATTCCTTACTCTATGGTTCTCTTTATCTCAGCAACAGAGTGCTTTTCTCACTGGAAATAACTTTACTAAAATGACAACAAACTCACAACTATCAACAACTAAACAAAAAACAAAAAACAAAAATGAACTAAGCAAACAACTGGAACAGGAACAGAATCACAGAAATCACATGGAGGGTTATCAGCAGGGAGAGGGAGGAAGGAGAATGGGGGAAAAGTACAGGGAATAAGAAGCATAAATGGTAAGTACAAAATAAATGGGGGGGGTTAAACATAGCATAGGAAGTGTAGAAGCTAAAGAACTTACATGTACAACCCATGGACATGAACTAAGGGGGTGATTGCTGATGGGGGGGCCAGGGTGGAGGGAAGTAAAGGGGAAAACAGGACAACTATAGTAGCATAATTAATAAAATACTTTTAAAAGGATTTGTGTAATTAGTTTTGGTTGGCCCTATTTTAATTTTAACTGATCAGAAACCTTAATTACATATGTAAAATCCCTTTGCCATGTGATGGGACAAAATTAAGGGAGGAACATTGAGGGCAGAAATCATGACAGCATCCTAGCTTCTGCCTACCACATTTTATCCTGTGGCCTCTATAACTCCTTTCCTTCCAATATGAAAGCACAGTCACAACCTTTAAAGATTCCCATGGATCCCATCCATTAGGGTATTAAAGGTCTCATCATTTAAATCAGATATGGATGAAGCTTCTAATGGCACCACATTAATTGTTGCCTCTCTTCATCTGTGGGCCAGTGAGACTGAGAAGATAAGTCATCTTCCCCAAACACTCTTAGTATACAATAGCTGGGATAACAGGTATGAACATACCAGCCCAACTGAGGAAAAGCTGAAGGAAAATAAGAGTTACCAACACAAAGCACTTTTGAAACCCAATTGGGCAAACTAGAGGTAGGTCCTTGATGAGATTTCAGTACTGGGATAGTCCTCCATGCCCTCAGCTCTGTCCTCTGAGCTCTTGGTTTTGCCCTCTGAGACATCCTTTCTTTTTCATGAATGGTAACACACTGTTTGCAGCTGAGTAGCTTTATCAGCCTACTTACTATGACTGTGGTTACCAGTATGTCCTATACTCCAGACATTCTTCAACAGCAGTGGACTAACAAGAGGGAGGGGAAACAAGGAAGGGAGACTGGATTCAAAACTGCATTGTCTTTGGAATCAAATACATGCTCTAGCTATAGTTGTTCACTGAGCTTGGCCTCTTGTGACTTGTGCAGCCTTGGCTAGCTTATTTAAACTCTTCGATCCTCAGTTTTTTCATCTCTAAAGTAAGAATATTATTACCAACTTCATAGTATCATTATGAAATTACATTAAATGATGTTTTATTATCTTACAATAAAACAATTAAGTAAGGTATTTAACACAAGGGCCCTAGATATTTTCAGTGCATAACAATTCCATTAGTGATATTTCTCTCAATCTCTTTCTTGTTCTTTTATGTTATTATGAATTTCAAGAAATAGTTCTCATATTGGCTATACATTGCAATGATTCAGGAAGCCTTTAAAAATACTCATACTTCGGTCCTGCTCCCAGAGTTTGTAATTTAATTGGCCTGGGATCTGGTATTTGTGAAATCCTATAGCTAATTCTAATGTGTAGCTGAACTTGAGAATCATTGTAAGATTTTATAAATAACTACCATCTGAAGCTTCTCAATGGCTTTCCCTTTTAAGTCTGTCCCTAGGTGGTTTGTGCACAGTAGGGCTGACATGGACCACAGGCTCTGAGTTCTTTAAGGCCTTTCCCCAAAACAGCCTCTCCCAAATCCCACTTGAACACCCAAATTATCTCCAATCTAGAAAACCTTTTTTATACAGTATTATAAGATCCTGTTAACATATGTTGGCTTTCTTGTTTAATTGGGAGGGGGTATTTCTCATATGATGCTAGGTGCACCATCCAAACATATTTATGATGAATGGTTTATCAGAAGAAGTGGAAGATCCAGAGAGTGGCAACCAGACTAACTGAACTGGGGAAGCCTGGAGGAAATAAGTCAGAAGTGTGTGACGAGGGAGTATGTGTGATGAGTGAACTTGTTATAGAGCAACAGAAGTTTCGTTATTGTCCACCGCCTTATGGAAAGATGTCTCTCAAAGCCAGAGATTTGTGAAAAGGAAAGGAAATGTTTATTTAATGCTATACAGAGTTAAAGTAGCAACCTAACATCTCCATTAAAATACCAAAGTCTTTTAGGATACCCACAGAGGCCCACAGTGCTTCCTATCTCCCTCTGCCCTAATTCAGGGTACCCTAATTGCAAGGAAGAGAAGCACACATCTGGGATCCAGGCTCTTGACATCATCAGCTGTGTCATCGTCCAGGCAGGATCTCTAATTAATCCAAAGCCATGTGGCACCTTCTCATGGCCTACTGGCAAGAGTCCTTTCCCCCTTCTTCCAGGCAAAATCTCTCCTGCTATCAGGCCACGCAGCCAAAGGGAGCACCCCAAAGCCGTGTTGTCCTTCTTCTACCAATGCTGTGGGGAAGGGGTCTCCACTCTGGCAAAGCCTCGTGGCTCTCCCTCTTCACCAAAGCTGCAGGGGTCTGCACTCTGGTGAAACCATGTGGAATCTCTCCCTCTGGCAAAGCTGCAAGAGGGTCTCCACTAGGGCAAAGCCAAGTGGCAATTCTCTGCTAAAGCGACATGGTGATTTTCCCTCTAGGGCTGTGGGTCCTGCACTCTGGTGAAAGTGCATGGATCTCTCTCCAATGGCTGCCACGCCTGGGTTTAAATCCCCACCAATCCTCCTCTGCAGACGCATTTCCGACTCCTACAATCAGTTACACCTGCCAGCATTCTTGTATCTTTCCAAGGTTATTGGGATGCCATCATGAGTCTGGGCAGGCATGTCCCCATTTTCTGGAGCCAATCTTCTCCAAGCTCCCACGCAGGTGTTTTAACTTGGGGTTCCTCCCCCAGTCACATCTTGGGGGGAGTCCTTTCCATCCCCCTGGCTCAGAGCATGACCACAGCTGTTTAACATATCTATGAAACCAGTTAAAGGTTATAGATATGTTAAATGACCATTCTGGAGGTTATCTGCAAAACTGTTGCTATGCAAAACAACTCAATGGCCCTGCTCCATTTGTCCCTTCCCCCAACTCACACCTGAGGGGGAAGCGGTGAGGACATCTTATATGTCTTTCTATTATTTCCTGGACACCCTGAGTTCTGGGCCCCATTCCAACTCCCTTTTTGGGGCCCCCCTCTTGGCAGCACCCTGTTACACACTTTTGTGAAAGATGGTATAACTACACGGAAACTTTCTTTCTTTAATATGACTATCTCTCCTTTCCTCCCCTTTGATTCAAACTGGCCTCATACAGCCTAAAAGCACCCTGACTCACCTGCTTCTCTCTTTATCTTATACCTCTATTTCTTAATTGTTGTATTCGAACGTGAGATAAAGGAACTGATCTCCGGAGGGCTTCTGAGATGTTTTATTGGCCAAACAAAGTTTTACCTGCGCAGGGGCGGACTCTCCCAAATGTAACCGGAGTCACTGTGCTCCGCAGAGCAACCAAATGAGAGCCGCGCCTGAGCTTACAGGCTATGGGTTTTTATAATAGCAGAGCAAGCAAGCGTTTGCACAGAAGCAAGATGTGGCAGTTAGCTATTGGCTCAGGGGATTGGCACCTCTATACCTTATTGGTTGTTTACAGACAAATACGGGCGGGAAGGCTTCCTGGGCTTAAGCCTGGGATTTAAAATTTTCTATTTCCTCATATTGCTTGTTTTCCTCTATTTCTCAACCTTTCCACAGTCCTGACATTAATCATTAAGCCCTCAAGACAATTAGGTCAGCATCAAACAGTCTTAGGAACAAGGCCTTAGGTCTTTTCAACACATACACACACAAAAAAATGAACAAAATTTCTCTCAAACTAAAGATAAATTGGCCTCAGTTTTGTTTCAGCTCCAGACCAAAAAGTGGAATGACTCCACCTACCACACTGTTGCAAAACCAGACAAAGAAATGTGGCTGATATTTTGACCAGATGCAATGATCTACTGCCCCCTACACTAGTACTGATGTAGAAAATTAACCCAGAGCTCAGCATGAGCCCATTTCCTGCGCTGTTGGGCAGAGTAGCCTGCGCGCGCGAAACTAGCAAACCATATAAGGGAATCCAAACTAACCTGCTTTGTGTCACGTAACCCGGAAGAAAGAATGTATATATATGCCCCTGAATCCTTTGTTCGGGGCTCAGAATTTGGAGTCTGCACTCCTCTGGGCCCGTGCACGTTAATAAAGGATCGTGCTCCCGAGTCCCTCCGGTGTCTGGTGGTTTCATTTCTCCGTAACAGTACCAACCAATTAGTAGAGACCACAGCCCTGACCATGACCTTAACTACCTTAGTCTCCTACATAATGCATCCTCTAAAATCCATTGGAGAGCCAGTTCTTAGGGTACTCACTTACCTGTAACTCTGGGTGTGGTGATACTTTTTTAAAAAATAAACCTGTTTGTGTTAGTTTGGTAACACTGGTACAGCTGAGAGACATCATGAGGACACCAGCCTTGGAAAGAAGGGGAGGGAGAAGAAAGGATGGGTAGAAGGAGGGAAATGAAGAAAAAAATAGAATTCAGAAAAGAAGGGCTAAAGGACCAAAAGACAAATAATGACTTTCCACTGTACTTGCATGTACAGTGCTTGTGCTCTGTCTGCAGTATATTTGTACAGAAGCTATACAGACTTATGCCTTCTAGAGTACAGATGCCAGTATTCTTCCTCTTATTAGGGGGTATTGTTACAGAATGGACTCATGGGGACACAAAATACTATTACCAAATGTATCCCCCCTTCTCCCAGGGTTCCCCTGTACTAAGTTCACCTTACCCACTGCCAGGAAATTATAGCCCTCAATGCCAGAGATTGGTGAAAAGGAAAGGAACTATTTATTCAAAAGTTATACAGTCTAAGAGTAATGACTTAATGTCTTTGTTAAAGCCCAAAATCCCTTAAAACACCCACAAACACACACAGTCCTTCTTTTTCCTCCTTTGCCCAGTTGGGCCAGTCAGGGGTACCATGTCTCAGGAAAAGATAGAAGTCCATGGCTTGGCTAGCTCCCAGTTCTTCCCAGTAATCTGTGCTCAGCTGGCAGGCCTCCCTCGGTTCCCAGCACTATCAGCTGTGTCACAGGGATCTCCAGTTCTTAATCCAAACCCTCGTGGCATGTTCTCATGGCTCACCAGCAAGAATCCTTTCACCCCTTTCCTTCCTATAACATCTCTCCTGCACTCTTCCAAATTGCTAATAGAGAGCTCTGCATCACTGCTATATCCTGCTTTCTAGCTTCCTATGCTGTGTAGCAAAGGAAGCCCCAAAGCCACGTGGTTCCAACCCACCTGGCTGCTGGTGCCTGAATCTGTATCCCCACTTCCAACTTCTCCCATAATCGGCTACACCTGCCAGTATTCCTGTATTTTTCCAGCTTTTCTGGGCTTCCATAGTAAGTCTGGGGGAGCACTGTAACCAGGGGGAGTTGCCTATAAGTTACATCATGGCTCAAAGTCACCCCCATCCCCCTGGCTCAAAGCATGGCCACAGATATTTAACATATCCATGAAACCAGTCAAAAGTTATAGATACTTTAAATGACCATTCTAGAGGTTATTTGCAAA
Source organism: Anoura caudifer (assembly GCA_004027475.1). Taxonomy (NCBI): domain Eukaryota; kingdom Metazoa; phylum Chordata; class Mammalia; order Chiroptera; family Phyllostomidae; genus Anoura; species Anoura caudifer. The sequence continues at coordinate 663 of PVKU01004600.1, read as the reverse complement.
ACTGTTGATATGCAAAATAACTCAATGGCCATGTTGCATGTATCCCATCCCCCAGTTCAGACTTGTGGGGATAAGGACATCCTATATTTTTAATATTTCCTGGACACCCTGAGTTCTGGGCCCCATTACAAATCCCTCTTTGGAAGGGAGGGGCTGGCTTCACCCTGTTATAATATCAAATCTTGGAAAAAGATTAGAATTATTATAACACCAACATAATTAATTATATTGTATAATCACTTAAGAGTATTTAATTAAATGGCTTTTTTTGCCCTCTTAATCTGCAGGAAATTTCTGAGTATTTATTTGTTACAGAGAAATGAAATGACCAAACACCAGAGAGATTCAGGAGCACGATCCTTTATTAATGTGCATGGGCCCAGAGGAGTGCAGACTACAAATTCTGAGCCCCGAACAAAGGATTCAGGGGCATATATATACATTCTTTCTTCCAGGTTACATGATGTCAGGACCGTGCCAGAAAATTAATGCTTTTACTGCCAAACCAGGAGGTGAGCCTCAAGGCATCCTGGTTCCTGTTAACAATGCAGGTGCCGTGGTTAGTGAAAGGTTGAGAAATAGAGGAAAACAAGCAATATGAGGAAATAGAAAATTTTAAATCCCAGGCGTAAGCCCGGGAAGCCTTCCCGCCCGTATTTGTCT